>JAATLQ010021918.1:0-13366 GCA_013421005.1 Heliconius erato x Heliconius himera
TATATATATATATATATATATATATATATATATATATATATATATATATATATATATATATATATATATATACATACATACATACATATATATATATATGAAAGGGCTCTGGGTAAGTTAAGCCTGAATTTCAGAAAAAAGCTCGAGACCTCCAATTTTTGTACGGAACCCTAGGTGGGCGAGCCTGACTCGCGCATACATTATGTGACTAATTTTGGTAGTACAATGAAAATATTAGATATCTGTAAACCCAACATTTATGAATAAATCACTAATAATTATTATTTTATCTTTAAGAATTCTCGGGTTCGAAAAACCACGGTTTTTTGGAAGGCTTGCACAGATCTAACACGTGGAGAATAAAAAAATGTTTGTGATGCATCAACCATAGGCAATGAATGGTCCAGATACATGGAAAATAATGAAAACTAAAATATAACTACTACTACGTTTTTTTTTGTTTTTAAAATAGAACTATGGATTTTAGCTTGGATCTACTGGATAAAGGTCTATTGGATATTGGATGACACTAACGGACGTCCGCGTTATCAATAGTCTTAAACTGCTTGCCAGTTCAGTGACGGTGACTCGGCTCCCACTTGACTCAAGAAACGACTTGATACTCAAAACGTAACTCCAATGTGCTCAACTAAGGGCATTGTAAATGGATTTCTCCCTATTACGCAATTTGAGTTTTTCCACGTTTTGAATATATAGCTCTTGTGCTCCGCTCTACCGGCCCATAAAGGCAAGCCAGAGGCGGGAACTAGATTACAATTCCCCTCTTGCATTTAAGAATATCAGAACTAGAAATATTCACATTTTGACACAAAGATTTCGCCATATCTATACCGTAGATACAGTTATTAAATGCTAACAAAATACTGCTAAATGATGTTAACATAATATATATAAATATTTAAATTATAATTATTATTAGGATACGTACCCGAATCTCTACGGCCAAAAATACGAAAGCGTCTGTTTACGTGCTTTAAAGGGTAAGGTTGAAAAAAATATAATAAAATACAGCTTAAAATACTATCGAGTTTTATGTGATGTTTTGATAAAATTTATCTTGAAAGAATTCTAGTTGAGCGGCAAGACAACCTGGCAAGTTAAGTAACGTTTTCCTAGAAAATACTGAATAAATATAACATGTACTCAAAGTACTGACTTCGTGCGGATTTCCTGTTTACTTTTTCCATTCACTCAGAGTTTGTAGCACTAATGTAAATTGAAATTAAGTAAGGTTCTTAGAACTTTTTGTCATCACTTGAGAAATAAAGACTGCGTGCTACATTTAGGAAAAAAATATAATAAAAAACTTGAGTTTAGCTTCCAGTAACTTTCTTTATATGTAAGTACTATTGGATATTGATGTCATAATTATGAAACAGTTGGAAAGTGTATGTCCTATGTTCATATGTGGTTGTGGGTCCAAATTCCAAAAGTAGAAATGTCATTTATAATATTCACATTTGTATGGTTTGTATAAACAAACTGGTGCCGTGGTGTTTTTCATCTTCTAAATCTTTTTAATTATTACAAAGTTCTTTATATCTTTTATATTTTTGAGTAAAAACAAAAAGACACCTTCATAAATATGTTACGTTTATTTTAAAATGTATCAGCACTATAATATTGCTAGTAATGTAATCAATGGATGAATAAAGTTGCGAAAACGAATTGTGGAATGATTGACAACTGAACTAATATCAATACAAATCTTTTAGTTTTTGAAATATTTTTTTCACATCGTTGTGTAAAAATATCAAGGTATATAGATATTCAAGAAGCGATAAAGTTAATTCTTAATACAAAACAAAAATCGATTTGATGTATAAGTAGGTCTCTATTATCATTTGTTAAAAAAAATATCAAAATCTTTTTATAATTGGCTTCAGCTCGAGTACTCCCGTAATGCATCCTTAAATTTAGAAACAAATATTGAGCTCATGGACTCGGCCATTCCAATTTTTACTTTCTAGTAAAACAAACATCCTGTTCATTTGCTTTATACATTACGTAAAATAGCATTTTTATATACATGTACATATATGTGTGTATGAATATATATAAGACAAGTTTTAAAAATAAATATCATTATAATATAATTAAATTATAAAATCAACTAGAACACTTTTCCATTCAATAATAGTCGTCTTTCACATAGAAAACACTGCGTCGTGTAGGTACACTGCGTCGTGTACGTACGCTCCATCATGAGCCTAGTTAACACAAATGACGATCATTAGCAAAGTTTCAACATCACACAAAGACGCCACAGTACAAATTACGTTTAACAAGCTCTAATTGCCAATAGTCACCGCAGTTCGCCTTCGCGTTAACGCTTGATGCTTGCCTAGATTACGCTCTCGATGCTGCTTAATTCTGTATTGTGCATTTAAGAAGTACGTAACTACTACGGTTTTCTAACATAAATAGTATGAACTAATGTCGTAGTCGCGGGGCACAGGCAAGGGACTGTAAAGGTGACAGGTGATGGGTTCGATTTCCATTTGTGGATATGAAATATTTAATGTTTTCATTTCTTCGCTCTGGTAACTGTTCGCCTTCCGTCACTCAACACGAAATGCCTCCATAATTCGGAGGAAAATGGGGAACGGAAGTGTCTTAATGGAAACGGAGTGTCGTAACACTAGATTCCCGTATGCAGAAGTCTATCCCGCTATTTGCGGGACAAACGTGAAGCTATAAAAAACGTAATTTAAACATATTTCGCTCTCTACATTTGTTTACTATTTTTGGATCCAATCTTGATATTGCAATATGGCTGATGCAGGATGATTCGATACTATACCGAAAATCAAATATTTGTATGATAAACACGAATATTAATTCCATCACCCATGACACTATTCAGAGTTGTTAAGTCGAAATTTTATGAAACTTTTATCAAATAGCTGCTTTGCAAAATTTATCCTGTGTAAAAATGTACAGTGCTCTTACTTTGTGTGGTTCTATTTTGTTCTGTAAAGTTTTTATTTAAAATTATAATAACTCGATTGGACAATGTTGTATTGTTTAATATAATTAATATTTTATAATATAATTTTATTAACAATAGTACATATAATTAAATATTGAAGTATTGCAAATCGCAAGTAGTAGTAGTAAATAAAGAAGCTTTTTTATGCAACATGCGTGTTTTTGTTTTGGTATTGCATAATATATGTTGTTTATACTTACCAAAAGTTGGATTGCAGCGCAGCGCAATCTGCATAAATGAGTGAATGTAAGGAATGCAGTGATTATTCAATTAGTACTTTCTGCCTACTCTACAAAAATTCGGTAGTCGGACGGATAGCAAGCAGTATTCGGTCGATACCGAATATTAAAAATAAAAATACCTATTACCAAAATTATAAGAAAACACCGGTCAGTCGGCCTTGCCCACCGAGGGTTCCGTATTTTTCAATTTCAGGGTTGCTGTTCAACGGGAAATACAATTGATAACAGTTGATAAAATAAAGTTTTCAGGCATATGCACTCACTTTATATGAAATGAAATGAAAATGAATGAACAAATATACGTATTTTAATTTAATTTCATTTCGTTTCGTTTCGTCTCGTTTCATTAAATTCTACTATCATGTATTATTCTTAAATATAACTTTCATTAGAATAACTGATCCCTACAGATTTAAGCAATGGGATCTTAGGCCATATACATTTTTGTCTATCCGTGACCACCAAAGTATTCAAAACGTCAGGTTTAAAAAAATATATAATACTAAATATAAGTAATTATTCAGTAGTTTAATTTAGTAGAGAATATATGTGTATATAACAAGTGTAAATAAATTTATTGTAAAAGCTGGATTTTGTGTCTGATTTGTTGGTTCGTCCGACAATTATATAGATACATGTAATATATATTTTTATAATATATTCTAAGTATAGATACTAGATTTAAACTAACTATAAATTCTATCTATTATAAACAGAACACACCAAACGTAATTGAGTATCAAGTGACGCTTCATACGAAGAATACCTACAAATGAACACTACATGTTGATTCTCCCTAAAATTCGTTCAAGAGTGTCACGACCCCCACGCAGGCTACATACGATACAATCAAGCAGAAATTGCAGGTCCCCATGAACAAACAACTATATGCCTGTCATACAGAAGTGATCAAAGACGATTGTTTGTTGAGAAACTGACAAACAAATTGAACCGAACTGGGTAAAATTATTGCCCGAATGAATTTATTGTTTAAATATTTTATTTAAATTTATTTTAACATCCGCTGTGGCGGAGTGGTACAAGCGTGTGACTGTAAACACGACAAGCTTTGTGGAAACTCCGCCACTCAAATCTTAATATCTCAATTTGGCGGAAAGTGGGGAACGGAGTGTCTTAATAATAGATTTCCACTGCCTACCCTGCTACACGCGGGATACAGCGTGAAGCTGAAAAAAAAATCTTTGTTTTTATTCTAACAGTTAGTAAAATGCACTTGTTAATTTTATATAAATCACATTAATATTAAAAAGTGATGACGCAATACCAAGATGACGAAAATAATTATTAAAAACACTTAAGGCAAGAATGAGGCTACGTCGCTAGTTTGAAATATCATTCTGCTGAAGGAAAGAAATATCTTTCTGACAAATAGATGTGGTTTGCGTTATTTTACACCGAGCTACAGTAATCGGTAGTTTTTATAGATCTATCTATTTAAATACTGTGATTAATACTGTTTAAAAATGTAAGAAAAGTTGTAAATTTTTATATTTATAATAATATATTTTAAATATTATAACCACTCGAGCGCTAAACTAGTACGTACTCTGTTCACTAACTTTATTTTCTTGAGTCACTACGTCATATGCACAGGGGAAATGTGTTGTTAAAAAAGTATCCTGAAGTCCGTGACAATATTCAAAATGAGTTCCGAACTAAAAGTCCTTGCTAATTTCAATTTATAGATAGTATTTATAATCAAATACCAATATACAGAAAGATTTATTTTAATAAAATAATTTTATTAGTTGTACATTAAACTTCAATATTAAATTAGTAGACTGTCATTATAATTAAATATTTCTTATTTTTATTTATAATTATATATTTTCCATCTATAATCATTTTCAAACCTTGAACTTTAGTATACTAAAGGCAATTGTGATTATATCTATATTTTTTATAATAACGAATAGAAATAGCTCATCAATGGGGCCGCAGTTGGTTCCTACGCTTGCATATACGAAGCAATTGATGTCCGTCGATTTAGTTAATTGATGAGTATTTAACCGAGGCAATATGTTGACAAAATAAATGTACGTGCGATTGTGATATATAAGTATATTTTTTTATTTTCTATAATCGTAAGGAAGTTTATTTAAGTGCGTAATTTTTCATCGAATGAATAGTAACAGATCGTTGAAAACTATATTTTTATGTTATTATTAAAACCTGTAAATGTAAATTAATTTACCTGTAAATTGTAAAAAAAATATTAAAATATTTAATTTGTTGCGTGTTTAACCATGCAGTTCAAATGTGTATAGTTTTCCATAATTGAGTTACTAGTTTCAAAAATAAGACATTAAAAACGTACAGTTTAAACTCTTTCAATATTCTTACACGAATACAAGCTATTAAAGTACATCAATTTAGAAGAAAAAAAATATTTCTGTTTTCATAAATAATTTTATGAAGTCTCCTCTTATATATTAAGCCGAGTTAAATTTACAGCTTGGTGAAAACAGCGGTTTAATACCACCACGCCTCGACGCGACCGAATCGCAGCTTTCAAACTTTGAACTTTATATCCTGTGCCGTCTATTGCTTTTACTAACTAACACCCTTCTGCTAATATTATGTGATAGATTCAATAATTTTCATAGATAACTTATTCCTCGCCAGCATTTTAAAGTATATGCAATATGCACGTCACATGTGTTTGAGAGTACTCATTTTAAACAAATATGTAGTTGAAAAAATACTTTTTGACAAATTCATCAATGTCACATAGTAATTTTATTTAGTAGTATAAGTAGTAATTTTAATTTATTAAAGTCGTGCTGTTGAAATGGATTAAATATTTTCTCAAAATAATATTTATATTTAATTAGATCAATTTAATATCTTTAATTATTTTATGTGGTCCTTATATAGCAAAACTCCATAATTAGTCAAAATTGCGAGAAGAACGGCGAGAAGTAACACTACGTTCTCTTTGTCTCTCTCGTAAAATACCCACTACAAGCATCCTCTGCTAAAACAACGATATCTCATTAAAGTAATAATATACTTAATATCAGATGTTTTATTCACATTTATCTTTCTCATTTGGTTTTCATTCAATTATTTTTCTTATTTTTGTTTTGTTAGTTTGAATTTTAATAAATCAATTTTTATTTAATAGTGCATAAGAATAAGAGGGCTTCGTGGGCCACAAGAGTGCGACTGTAAACGCGTTGGTTGTGGGTTCAATTCCCTTTCGGGGGATGAAATATTCAATATTTTCATTTCCTCAGTCCGGAAACGAGAACTTATTAGAGCTTACGTACATATGTATATACGAGTATGTATCTTATGTGCAAGCTAAATGACAAATAAAACATCAAACTAATATTATTTCTCGGGATATATTCATCATATAGGTATGTACCTAGTAGTAGCTGGCAAATTAGTGCTAGTTACAAGATTTATCTCAAAGCAACATTTACCTTGATTAAGTCACGACAGTTGTTTCATTGTGATACACTAATCTGACATCTCCATTAATTTAATAATGAAAGCTTATTAATTGAACGTAATAGGCGTTGTGATATAATTATTACAATGCTATAGTGTTACCATATGGTTGTACATGAAATATATAAAAAAAAATTAAGTCGATTAACATATCGGTTGTAGATCGATGCTAAAAAAAACCACTCAGCAGAATTCTTGTCTGTCTGTCTGTCTGTCTGTCTGTTTGTTTGTTCTCCAATCGTTAAAAGAAAACAACTAAATCGATTTAAGTTACTTATGCTTAATGTTACATTATTTATATCTACACTAGCGATCCGCTCGCCTCTTCGCCCACTTGAACAGCACAATTATTTATTTACTAAACAATATCTATACATTGAAAACTAAAGTTTCAGCCAATTCAATAAAACACTATTTTACAGTTATTTACAAAATAGTTCATATTGATATAACTTTTTTTATGAATCCATTGAAATAAAACAAAAATTAAATGGTTAAGGGAAATTTGCCAAAATACAATAGTGCAAAAAGTGCACTTTAATCGGTTACGCTGTTTCTGAGATTAGTGTGAACAAAAGCACAGACAAACCGACCGAGTAATATAAGTACGTAATAATTGATAAATGCCACCAATAACATTTTTATAAATATTTTCCATGTACAGACATCAGACACCGCTGAGTTATTATTTTATTATAAGTATACTATTTTTTATAATACATATATACACACAAAATTTAATATTAAATTAAAATTTTCTGCGGTAAAGCGCCGCGCAATCCGCAATACAAACTTCGAAAACTTTATAATTTCAAAACGCAAGTCCAACGATATTCTTCCAGCATTCGGAGCAATTAACAGATTTGTATCATCTTGCTTGTTTAACTTAAAATTAAATTATATGACTTCCCGAAAATTTACGTGTATAATTTTTTTTTTGTAAAGTGTTTGAAAAATATGCACATTGTTAAATTTGCAGTAGTAGCTAATCTATTTGTTTCTAGAAAGCATCACAAAAATTCATAATTATTTATAGTCAGAGATACGACATTTCTAAATATACTAGATAACTAATTAATGCGTTGGAGTTGCCATAGCAATTTCTATGTCACTTTATAAGCATTATTATTGAAAAATATTAGCGTTCTGCACTTCTCCTACATATGAACAGTAAGTGTGTCAAATTTCATATTCCACTGTCCACACAATTTTCATAAAAAGTGGTTTAAAGTTTTTGCTTCACATATTAATTATATGGATTACGAAGAACTATTTATTTGTAATAAGCAATCACCACCCCCGTAGAAATCACATTTTGGCTACATTCTTCAATAAAATTTATTTATTTATACGGAACTTCAAATAAAATTAATCACAGTAGAACAAATCATTCAAACAATAACAGAGATTAAATTACACTGTTGAAAAAAAAATGTGCATATAAATTATGCGTCAAACAAATATCCAGTTGTTATCGATGACATCTTGTCCTATGGGGAAGAATCTGATGAAATTAAATAAATTATCCATAATCCTTCCTTCTAAAGATATATTCGATTTTGCGGTCGAGTGAATCGGTCGCTCAAGGCACCAGGTGTCAATAAGGTAGATGCACCTATCTATACTTATAATAAAGTCTGTCTGTGTGAATTGGCTTAACCGATTTAAATGCGGTTTTCACTACTGGATCCTGGCAAGCTTCTGTTAATATATAGGGTTCTTATTTTATTATAATCTTTAAATACTGCGTGTGATTATAAATTATAAATTATAAATATTTTGAGGTCAATCGTGGCGCAGGGGCACAATGTGTGTGTGCGTGTGTGTGTGTGTTCCGCCGGCACTCAATGCCTCCAGAAATTCTTCGCGTTGGTAGCCCCAACTTTTTTTTGCGTGGAAAGTGAGGAAAACAGTGTCTTAACATTTGATTCCCTCCTCATCCTCCGCCAAGTGCGGGATATTAGATATAACGTAAAGATGAAAAAAGAATTGGCCAAGTCTTTAGTTTCCAATGTTTTGTTGTTTGATATTGTTTGTAAATTATTATTTCTATCTCTTTTGTGTCTACAGCATCTTTCCCTTCATCATCCACCCATTCGTCGTGTTTTTTGCTAAAACCTCTTTACCCTTTGTCATATACCCCTGTCGCTGCTTGTTATATTAAAATTAAATATTGAAGTTTGCTGGCGTTGGTTCTGCCAGCAAATTTCAATATTTCTTTTTCTAGATTTACTGCTATTTAACTTCTTGGCAACTCTTTCTTAATACCCTTTCTTGATATACTCTAATCTGTGGATCTTTAAGCTTCCAGCTTTTTATATGATAATTCGACTCCAAGTTTGGACATCTCATGTAGTTGCGCTAACCTGCAAACAGACTCCGTCTGTTCACAGCTCAGAACCCCTAAACACAGCGTGTCGATAACTTGGCTTTGATTACGCTGATCCACTAGGAATAAGTCAATTATACTTTTCCCTTCCATTCGCTCCCATGTATACATGTGAATTTGTTTGTGGTCAAACATCGTGTGTATCGCAAACAAATTCCTATCGTTTCAAATTTTTCAATATTTTGCTTTTCTCTTGTCATCATACTAAAATGATTTAATAACCATACTAAAATGATTTACAAATTTTTCCCCTAAATACACTTAAATAATATTAAATAAATATTCCTACAGTTCAAGAGGGTGAAGCCACGCGAGAGCCGCTAGTCGTAAATAAAGATCTATCGAAAGAGTAAAATAAAGCCAGCGAGCGACACCGGTACTTTCTAACTTGTAACTTCTCGCAAACGAGACAGAAAATAATGAATTAATTATTTATTTTTTGAACTTAATCTCATTTAATTCAAGCTTTAATGAAAATGGCTGTAATAATTTAAAGTACACCTCTATCTAATGCAACTGAATGTTTTATGTCATCTATAAAGTAAAACGACCAACAAAGGCTAGAGACTGGAACGCACTAAATCGATGCACTCAGCCATTACTACACGCTGTTGTTTTCACTCGTTTGAAGTTTTGCATTCCGTTCTAAAAAATTTTGTGAATAGAAATATAAAAGTCAAAGCAATTTTTTTAACTATACCTACGTTGTACTATAAAATCTAATAAAGCAAGGCATAGTTCAGGTTATATACAGATATTTTTAGTATCCGAGATACAGAGGTATTGCAGTTGTAAAATCGAATAAAACAATATATTTTATACCTTAGTGGTATAAAATATATTGTTTTATTCGTTTGTTATATTTAAATTGACATAGTTGCTTTAGTTTATAAATATACAGTATAATTTAATAAAAAATATGCGACTAGGACAAAAAAAATACGTATCCTGTGAATATGCTTTTATAAATTGATTTAAAACCGTTATTATTTTAATTAAAAAATTTAATGACATACATTTAGGGTAGGTACTCAAAATATAAAGCGAATATACAATTTCTCAACATTGAAAATTAATTAAAACATCCCTTAATCTAATCATATGTAATCGCAACGTAATTGCGAATAGTTAGTAGGTACATACATACACACACACTGGTACGTTTCTGTCGAAGCCTAACGTTTACGTAGATAACGTTCACTCGCCAACTGGTGCCTAATAGTGTTCTCAGATTCCTAAATTATACAAAGACATGAACCATAGGGCGCTAGCTACGATATGTATACCATTCTAACGAACGGCCTTCTATACCTATTTATTCTGTACCGTATGTACAATGTACAAAGGTATCGGTATGGAACGTTATACTAATATAAATACGACGAAAAGTTACGAACCAATACAGATTTTTAAACTGCATCTTTTTTATCACTTTCCGTGGAAATATTATTTATTCTACTAGTGAGAATTTGGTTTCTTTATATTGTTCTTTTTTTATTTTTAAGAGTCAGATTGACACTAGGTCTTTGTCTATTCCTCATTTCGTTCTCTACACTTTGCCCAATATTAAATAAATTGCGAGTTGGATGGTGGCGCTCAGCGCCGCACTATTTTCTAGGGCATTCATTAACTTTTTTTTCATATGTAAGTTTATAAATACATGATTACAAGAAATAATTAATATTAAGGTCTATGACAATATTTAGTAATACATAAATGAACACATACACATGGAAGAGTGTGTTTTCGAATCAAAAATTAAAACCATAACCGAATGCTCCTTTTATATACGTATATACCAAAACATATTGTATAATATTGAATCTTAAACATAATTTGATAGTATTACACGTATAATTTAATATATGAACGTGACCGTCGCAAGAGCTCACGCCGGAATATCAACTATAACGTAATATGTACTTACGAAGGTGAAATGAAAATTGTAACCCAAGTGAAACTCAGTCGGTAATTGAAGGTAAATAGTACCACACTGCCCTGTATGTATCCACGTTAAGCGAACATTTCATGAAACGTATCAATTAGTTCAACCGTTACATTGCTTTAATAGTTTGCAATTTCAAAGCAATGGTACATATATTATTCGATATGAATATTTATTAACATAAATTTCTGTGAAATTTATCCATTATTGAAGTGAGCGGTTATTATATAAATATGATCAGTATGTATGGTATGAGGTTTCATTAAATCACGATTATGTACACGAGTAGTAAGTTATAAACCGGTCGTGGCGCAGGGCCACAAAGTGTGACTATAAACACGGCTGTGTGCTTAAATTATATATTTTCATTTCTTCGCTCTTGTGTCGAGGCAAAGCGCGGCATTGAGTTCCGCCACTCACCACGCAATGCCTCTAGAATTCGGCGGAAATTAGAGAATGGAGTGTTAACACTAAGTTTTATCTGACTAGCCTTTTAATAATTTTTTTTTTGTTGATTTGATTTGATTGATTTAATTGAATAATCCAGTGATGTAATACATATTATAATTTATTCAATTAAATCAATATATATATATATATATATATATATATATATATATATATATATATATATATATATATATATATATATATATATATATGAAAGGGCTCTGGGTAAGTTAAGCCTGAATTTCAGAAAAAAGCTCGAGACCTCCAATTTTTGTACGGAACCCTAGGTGGGCGAGCCTGACTCGCGCATACATTATGTGACTAATTTTGGTAGTACAATGAAAATATTAGATATCTGTAAACCCAACATTTATGAATAAATCACTAATAATTATTATTTTATCTAACACGTGGAGAATAAAAAAATGTTTGTGATGCATCAACCATAGGCAATGAATGGTCCAGATACATGGAAAATAATGAAAACTAAAATATAACTACTACTACGTTTTTTTTTTGTTTTTAAAATAGAACTATGGATTTTAGCTTGGATGTACTGGATAAAGGTCTATTGGATGACACTAACGGACGTCCGCGTTATCAATAGTCTTAAACTGCTTGCCAGTTCAGTGACGGTGACTCGACTCCCACTAGACTCAAGAAACGACTTGATACTCATAACATAACTCCAATGTGCTCAACTAAGGGCGTTGTAAATGGATTTCTCCCTATTACGCAAATTGAGTTTTTCCACGTTTTGAATATATAGCTCTTGTGCTCCGCTCTACCGGCCCATAAAGGCAAGCCAGAGGCGGGAACTAGATTACAATTCCCCTCTTGCATTTAAGAATATCAGAACTAGAAATATTCACATTTTGACACAAAGATTTCGCCATGTCTATACCGTAGATACAGTTATTAAATGCTAACAAAATACTGCTAAATTATGTTTACATAATATATATAAATATTTAAATTATAATGATTATTAGGATACGTACCCGAATCTCTACGGCCAAAAATACGAAAGCGGAGTCTAGACACTGCGTAGTGTCTGTTTACGTGCTTTAAAGGGTAAGGTTGAATAAAATATAATAAAATACAGCTTAAAATACTATTGAGTTTTATGTGATGTTTTGATAAAATGTATCTTGAAAGAATTCTAGTTGAGCGGCAAGACAACCCAGCAAGTTAAGTAACGTTTTCCTAGAAAATACTAAATAAATATAACATGTACTCAAAGTACTGACTTCGTGCGGATTTCCTGTTTACTTTTTCCATTCACTCAGAGTTTGTAGCACTAATGTAAATTGAAATTAGGTAAGGTTCTTAGAACTTTTTGTAATCACTTGAGAAATAAAGACTGCGTGCTACATTTAGCAAAAAAATATAATAAAAAACTTGACATGAAACATGAGTTTAGCTTCCAGTAACTTTCTTTATATGTAAGTACTACTACTACTACAGTTGGAAAGTGTATGTCCTATGTTCATATGTGGTTGTGGGTCCAAATTCCAAAAGTAGAAATGTCATTTATAATATTCACATTTGTATGGCTTGTATAAACAAACTGGTGCCGTGGTGTTTTTTATCTTAATCTTCTAAATCTTTTTAATTATTACAAAGTTCTTTATATCTTTTATATTTTTGAGTAAAAACAAAAAGATACCTTTATAAATATGTTACGTTTATTTTAAAATGTTTCAGCATTATAATATTGCTAGTAATGTAATCAACGGATGAATAAAGTTGCGAAAAGAACTGTAGAATGATTGACAACTGAACTAATATCAAACTGAACTAATATTTTTTTTTTTTTTTTTTTTTTTTTTTTTTTTTTTTTTTTT
>JAATLQ010021924.1:19778-55382 GCA_013421005.1 Heliconius erato x Heliconius himera
ATATATATATATATATATATATATATATATATATATATATATATATATATATATATATATATATATATATATATATATATATATATATATATATATATATATATATATATATATATATATATATATATATATATATATATATATATAATCAATCTCAAGACAGCACAGTACAACAGTGTCTGACAACAGCTTTCATTTCTTCACTCTGATAAGAAGACTAACTAACTGATCATCACCATATTTATAGTCTTAAATATAAAAAAAAATATCATAACCAACATAGTTCCACATATTTTTTTAAATTTTAATTTTAATGGCGTGTAATATCCATTTTGCATTTTTTTATTATTTAAATAAATTTAATGACATGCACAACATCTGTGATTGCTTATGTCATGGTGGAAAACAATATCTATAAATTACCACCACAGTGTAAGTAAAAAAATATTTAAGCTTAATTAGTTAATATTGGTTATGAGTTTAATATTTAAATATTTTATTTTCCTTTAGTGGAATTTTGACCAACAATCTCATTGGCACCACTTCTGCAATTTTTTTCTATAAAAGAAATAAATTTTAATTAATTCTATGTACTTTACATTATTTGTACATATGTATAATACATAATAAAGTAATTATATTGTCTTCAATATCATAAATATGTCCCGATCTAGAGACAAATAAAAAATATGCGTCATAATTACGCATGAATATATTTAACGTACATAAAAATATGCCTATCTTTCTAGGGTTAAATGAAACTAGGTTCTCTCTACTTACCCTGCTGTGTGCGGGATACAGCGTGCAATTAAAGCGCGTTGAGTTCCGCCATTTAACACGTAGTGCCACGCCACTTAACATAGTCTTGAATACGGGCGGACAGTGGAGAACAGAGTGTACACTAGGCTCTCTCTGCCTACCATACCATACAGAAGATTAAGCCTCAAACAGAAATCGTTTCGATTAAAACAAAATTCATACTTAGATAAAAATATATTTGTTATTATATTTAAACACATTATATATTTAAATATATTTTTTTTTATTTTAGGCAGCGTGTGCTCTTTCTATAGGAGTCGGCAGTTACAGCGACCCAGCAGACATACAGGGATTGGCGCACTTTGTACAACACATGGTGTACTTGGGCAGCGAGAAATACCCAAAAGAAGATGAATTTGTCTCATTTATTAAGGTAAACAGAAAATATTACCTGAAACGCGATTTTTCTGGTTTCGACTACCGCTCGAAGGAATGAATTATTATTTATTAATATTTTAATTTCTTCTCTCGTAACAAGGTAAAGGCGCGTTTTGAACTCCGTCACAGAACACGTAGGGCCTCGAAAAAATTGGTGGAAAGTGAAGAGTGGAGTGTCTTAACACTTTAGGTTCCCTTTACCTACCATGCTTTATATGGGATACAGTGTGAAGTTGAAAAAAAAACATACAAATTTTACAATCATTGTACAAATGCAAAAAGTTTATTTCAATATCTATTACAAATGAAAAAAATCAAATATCTTATTATATTAAATGTATTAAGTACACTCAGTAATCTTCTATGTATTAGTTGTAATGTTTCATAATGAACATTAAACATTGACTTTAATTATGCAAAAAAATATGTATTAGTTATGTTTGAGGCTGGTCGTGGCGCAGCGGCACGAGGTGTGACTGCAAAACCGACTGGTTGTGGGTTCGATCCCCACTCGAGGAGATGAAATATTTACTTAAATTTATATTTCCATTTCTTCGCTCTGGTGTCGAGGTTAAGCGCGGCGTTTAGTTCTGCCACTCAACACGCAATGCCTCCAAAATTCGGCGGAAAGTGGGGAACGGGGTGTCTTAACACTAGGTTCTCTCTGCCTAACCTGCTGTGTGCGGGATATTTTATTGGAAATTAAATAAGCTTCACGCTATATCCCACACACAGCAGGGTAGGCAGAGGAAACCTAGTATTAAGACACTCCGTTCCCCACTTTCCGCCAAATTTGGGAGGTATTGCGTGTTGAATGGCGGAACTCAACTCCGCTCTTTACCTCGATACCAGAGTGAAGTAATGGAAATATACGTTTAAACAAATATTTTATTTCCTCGAGTGGGGATTGAACACACAACCGTCGCATTACAGTCACACCTTTGTGCTCCTGGGCCTCGACGACCTCAAAACGGCCCCAATGTTATGATATTAAATGTAATATAAATAAAATACTACTTATTAAATTTCTTTTAACACTTTTTTTAAATAGAAAGATGATGGTTACGAGAATGCTTCAACTGACCGTGAGGTAACAACCTTTTACTTCGACGTACATGAGAAACATCTGCTAGAAGCTTTGGATATATTCAGTCAGTCCTTCATCAGCCCACTCATGAAGAAGGAGGCTATGCAACGCGGAAGAGAAGCTTTACAATCTGGTAATAAGAATGATTTATATATTCTAAAAGTTGTAAAAGTACTTGCTTGTTAAAAATTTACTCATTCAGTTTATAACCTGGCTGGTGTCTTTTTTAATAGAGTCTTTTGTCTTGAACATATTAGACAACTAAATAATATTTAATTCAACAAGTAAATAGCACAATTAAATAATATTTCTACTAAGTATGTCATGTTCAAAGTGGTAACTTATCTAACCAATACATACACACAATCAAAAATCATTTCCTGGCTTTAGAGACAAAGCGCGGCTTGGAGTTCCAGCACCCAAGAAGCAATGTCTTGAAAATTCGGCGGAAAATGATGAATGGAGTGTTTTAACAATAGGACAGGCTATGCGGGACACAGCGTGAAGTCGAAAAATATTTAATACACAACATTTCTATTATAGAATTCGCAAGTGTCGCTTCGTTGAATGCAATTCGGAAAGACCAGCTCATCTCTTCACTTTTCCCGGAGGGACACCCAGCTAGAACATTTACTTGGGGCAATCTACGTAGCTTACGCGAGGATATACATGATGACGAGAAATTGCACAAAGCCGCCCTTGACTTTAGGAAACGCCATTATAGCGCACATAGAATGACTGTGGCTGTACAGGTCGGTTGAGTTTTTTTTATTAATTGAAACTTGGAATGAATAGTAATGTTAGGTTTATTAGCATTTTTTGTGCGAGTATTGGTTAATTCCCAGAAATACATTCGTAAAATATGTATACCCCGGCATTTAAAACTGGCGTTAAGTAGTGGCTTTATGCCACTGCGTTACACATTAGGTAAATCCGGGCTACGGTGCCGAACCCCCAACCCTCCCTGTAATATGATAGCGGCAAAACGAGATGAACTACCCCAGGAGGGTACCAGCTCCTCCGGTCTTGGAGAATATCTCCCTGAGTCTCCGAATCAGGCCGCCACTAGAATTCTGGAGAGGGCACAGTACCGTGCTGCAAACGAGGCGAACGAGGCGTACGGTCTGCGGCAACACCCACCACGCTTAACGTGGATTTTTATAACATCAGGGGTCTACATTCCAATCTGAATGCCGTCCATTTCTCACGGAGACTCAGAATGCTACAAAATAGAACACAATTTTATACCTCATGCCGGGGTCTCTGTGTTCCTAAGGGAGGACTTAAGTTTCCGTCGTCTTGCCAATTTTGAAGGTCGGGACCTGTCAACTTTCTGGTGAATGGATTGTCTCAGTTGGTTGATTCGCCTACGCAACTCCCGGACGTGGACAACCACAATGCATCCTTATTGGATCTTCTGCTGACTTCACATCTGCTACAGTACCGGGTCGTCGTCGATGCTCCTTTGGGATCTTCAGACCACTGCCTGGTACGGAGTGACGTGCAAAACACCGAGTGGCCCTGTATAGGGCCCGGGTTCGGCCTCATACGAAGTACTGTTTTCATTTCTGGGCTGGTGCACCCCAGTATCTGCTTGACCCATTTGATCGCATATAACGTAGAGCCGTTAGAATCGTTGAGGCCATTCGAAGCCGTTCGAATGATTTGTGCATGGTTTGACACATTGGCTTTGCTTAGAAATGTCTCCTTGCTGTGCGTTCTCTACTGCATTTATCATGGAGAATGTTCTGGAAAATTGTTTGACCTGTTACCTACCGCCGAATTTTCTAACCGCACAGTACGTCACTTATTCAAGTATCATTCATACCATCTGGATCTGGAACTTCCTTACACGCACCACTCAATTGTGGAATGGCTCACTTGCGGCAGTGTTTCCAGGTCGATATGAACTGGGTACCTTCAAAAAGCGCGTCTATCTCCACCTTAAACGCCGGCAACGCACCTGTGGCTCCTCTGGTGTTACACGGGGTCGTGGGTGGCGGTGATCACTTACTATCAGGTGCCCCGTACGCTTGTTTGTCTTGTCTTTTTCCATAAAAAATTGTTGAGTCGGCGATCTTGATTTTTTTTCTCAATGTAGCTCAATAGTAAGTCTTTTGTATAATGTAATATTTCAAAATTATGCGCGCCTCCTGGAAATCGACCAGGCGCTCTGACCACTAAGCCAGACGTTCTCATCAAGCAACGTCGAAATTTTTAAACGATTGTTACCACTTATTTATGTTGTAAGCATCTCTGTAGGGAGATTTTTACAAATTTCCGCTACCCAAAGATACTGCATAATCGGCGAATATACATGGCGGTGAAATGGATAGGTACTGATCCTCTACACATAGACAACCGTTGATCCGTCGATCGCGTTAAACCTGTATATTTTCAACGTAGTATTTTAGAATATTTAAATTACTTCTATACTAAAATCTTTTGATTCTTGTACTTATAAAGATTTCTTTGTTTAATGTATTTTTTCTATGTATGCATTTTTTTTATTAAGAAGTAGTAATTATAAGTTTGTTATTTTTAAATTTTACATAATTTCCAGGCCCATATGGATCTTGCAGATCTAGAGAAACATGTATCATGTATGTTCGGACAAATACCCTCGAATAAGTTGCCAGCTGATGATTTCAGTAAATTCTCTTTCAAACCAGAAATGGTTTCACCGCAATTTAAAGACATTTATTACGTGAGACCAGTTAGCGATACTACTGAGGTAAATTAAAAATTGTGTTTTACTCTACACCACTATATAATAGAGCGCACTTTTTGTTTATATGTGTAATAAACACTACAAATTATCTATATATAAAAGGAGATGTTCCCACTGACTGAGGTAAGACGCACGCACCGCCGTAACCGCTGTGGGTAGAAACGTGAAATTTGGACAAATGTTTATTTGACGTTTTCATGGTATAAACCATGCCTGATTAAATGTGATGTGTGTAATTGTCTAACAATTACATTCGTTACAGATAATTTATATATTTAGAGTATTTTTTATTTTCCTGATCTCTATTTTATTATAGGTTCTGTCAATAGTTCAAGTACATTACATGGTGAACACTAGATGTAGATTAGTGTAAATATATACGTAGAGGCCAGTCATGGCGCAGTGGCACAAAGTGTGCTGCAAAATCGACTGGTTTTGGGTTCGATCCCCACTCGAGGAAATGAAATATTTACATAAATTTATTACTTTTATTTTTTGCTCTTTAGAAGCATAGCGCGGCGTTCAGTTCCGTCACTCAACACGCAATGCTTCCATAATTCGGCGAAAAGTGAGGAACGGAGTGTCTTAACACGAGGTTCCTTCTGCCTACCCTGCTGTGTGTGCAATACAGCGTGAAGCTGATTGATTTTTATATATATAGAAGATGTGGGACCTTAACTCATACGGTGTAACAAGAAACGCTCTATTTATAGTGATCTAAGCTAGTGCATTAGAATTTCTAAGGTATTTTCGTGTATATAGTGCAAGATAATTTTCACATAGAGTAGGTACGGTTTAAAAGTGTACAGTACGGTCAACAAGTCGTGGCCTGCCGTGAATTCTTGCTCATTGCTTTTACAACTGTATATATAAAGTATTAAATGTAAACATGTGTGCAACAATATATTTAAAATTCAAAGGAATGAAATTTAAATAATTGAAGATTTATTTATTAAATTGTTCACATTTATATTAAGCATTCAATAACTATACGTCAGCGTTTGTTCACTTATTGCTCGGAAACTAAATATCATATCACTTAAGTAATATATATATATATATATATATATATATATATATATATATATATATATATATATATATATATATTATAATTTTATAATAAATAAGTAATAGTAATTTGCTTTTCTTCTAGCTACATTTAACATGGTGCTTGAGATCATTGCTTTCCGAATACGAATCGAAGCCGCACCAGTACGTGACATTTCTACTCGGAGACGAGGGAAGGGGTAGCCTCCTCTCCTATTTAAAGAAAAAGTAAGTTAAAATATATTTATATTCTCAGATACACCATATGTATAAACTTGTAACATTAATTGTTGAAATTTTATTGCGATTTTAATCTTGTTTATCTTTTGACCGATTTTTTTTACCTTTCTCTTTTTAAAGAAATCGTCTACTTAAAGACTGTTTAATAATAATAATAAAAGTAATAATATATGCTCGAAAGGGTGGAAGTGCTCAATCTGCATAATAGCGGGGAAACCCGCCCACGAGCTCCTCGTGATGGTGAAACCGGTGCACACCTCTGTACACCCTTAGCCGACCTCGCCGATGTTGCGCCCAAGGCACTACGCCTCTTTGTGGGGGCCCATCTAGTGGGAGGCGAGTCACCGTCCGCCAACTATTCAATTTCAGACTATCGTAAAGGCGGACGTCCGTTAGCCTCACTCAATAGCCTAGTAGCCAGTCAATCTGTTATTTTGCTGCAATCTGCCAAAAGGAACGAACAATTTTTTGACGATGTGACGCTAATATATCCATTTTAATTTGTTTCACATGATCTTGGCACCATTTTAAACTTGATTTGAATTTTCTCCAAGCCTCACACATTCTCTGATAACAAGAACCGTTTGATGACCTTCCCTGCAACGACAGCAGCGACATGTTTATTCCAGCCTGGTACTACCCGCCTGCCACCCCTCCTACGTACACAACTTATAATGGCAGATTCACTTAAAGCCGCTACAATATTCGTAAAAGTAATTTATGATACTTCTGTGACTCGGATAACACATAATGTCGCCACACTTAAGAAGTTCATGTGGGAAATCGATGTAACTCAATTTTTCATTACAGGTCATTGAAAATAAAAAAAATTAATCAGCTTCACGCTGTATCCCGCACACAGCAGGGTAGGCAGAGGGAACCCAGTGTTAAGACACTCCCGTTCCCCACTTTCTGCCGAATTCTGGAGCAAAGAGCAAAGAAATGGAAATATAAATTTTACAGTTGATTTATTTATTTTTATTTTATTTACAACACAACCCACACAACTTTGTTGAATTTGAGACATTACCTTTTAAGCGGCGGGTTGTAGTGAATCGAACCCGGAACCATTGCATTTATTAATCATATAATTATATTTTTTATTTATCTTAGAGTATGGGCGCTTGATCTGAGCGCGGGTATTTCTGAAAGAGGCATAGATTACACTTCTATGTACAGCCTGTTCTCCGTACAAGTTGTTCTTACTAAAAATGGACTTGATCATGTCGAAGAGGTAGGTATTCAAGAAATAATTTAGAGACAGAGAGAGAAGAATACAAGAAATAATTTAGAGACATTATTACCAAGCGAAGAATGTATAATAAATAATAATTGTTATTCAAAAATTATAAGTAAATAATGATGTTTCTTAATTAGATATTATTAATGTAATGTAACTTTTTTGTATTAACAGGTGCTTGAAGCTATATTTTCATATATACAAATGTTGAAACAAATTGGACCATCGGAACGGATTTATAAAGAAATAAAGGTAAATTGAAAATTAAAATAGTTATGAATTATGTAATATAATAATGTTGTTAATATTTATACTGACATATTTAGAGTAGGTGAAAATTAGTACTAGATTACTACTTTTTACATTCTTTGGTAGATTTTTTATAGTTTCAAGTAGTATACCCGCGCGCAGAGCAGGGTAGGAAAAGGGAACGTGGGAACCTAGTAATAAGATATTTTTCTATCATTAAAACACTTGAAATAACTAATAAAACATTTGTATGATTACTTTAGAAAAAAAACAGTACAGTATAGTCATACTGTACTCACTAAATCCTATATTATAAATTCGGAAGTAACTCTGTCTGTCTGAGACGCAACCACGGCCACACCGCTGATCCGATTGTAATAAAATTTTATATATACATGAGGGATCTTGGGATGGACAAAGGTTACTTTTTTCTCATATTTGTAATATTCTCGATATATACTAATATATTAATATATATTAGTTTTCAATATGACATGCAATTTACTTTGCCATGGCAAAAATAACCGTCGCCAAGCAATTGTTGATAAGTAACAAAGAATTATGTTGTTTTAACAAAAAGTCGTCCATGAGAATCCTGAATGTTTGTTAGACAAAATAGACAACATTGTATTAATGTAAAATACTGTATTTTATTATTTAAAAAATCTATTTACAAGTCAGTAAGTGTTTATCTTCGAAAGATACACCACACAGCCACAATAACCATTTTAATATATTTAATTGAAATTTATCAAGTTATTTTTAATGTATTTTCCTTAATTTGATATTCTTACTTATCAAAATATATACAATAGTCACCTTTAGCATTTCATTTAGATTGAAATTATAGTTTACTGTACATCATTCTAATAAATAATGAAGGAGACTTTTAAACATTTTTTTAAAGTTCTATTCCACACTTAGAAAAATTTGAACGTAGCGGGACTAACAGCGGGACGGAACGTAGGAGGCGCGGGTTCGAGTCCCGCTACGTTCATATTTTTATACGTTTTCTAAATAAGTACTTAAAGAGATATCACTGATTCAAAATGACCTAGCCTACGAGCCGCGCGGTATGACAGACCCTAATGAGCAGACGATGTTGACGGTTTTGTAAATTATCATACATTTCGATCTACTCTTAGATTTTATGTGGTTATTTGCTGTTTATTTTGAAATCACAAACAGACACTTCAGTTTTAGGAAATGGAAACCTTAAAACTATCAATTATTTTTTGTCACAAAATTCCTTATTGTGGCTTATTTATAAGACATATAGTGTCGCGGACTTTTATAGAACGAATGAAATTGAATATTTATGTACTAAGGTGTACTTGCATATATTTTATTATTTCTGCAGCGCCCATGGTTCGATGATATTCATTATTATTGTTATTTGGTTATGTAAGAATAACGAAAGAAATACACCGTAAAGTTATAAGGGCCTAGCTACCCTTAATATGTCTATTTCTTAAGAATAACCCACGCTAACAATTTTTTTATCAGCTTCACGTATCCCGCACACAGCAGAGTAGGCAGAGGGAACCTAGTGTTAAGACACTCCGTTCCCCACTTTCCGCCAAGTTCTTGAGGCATTGCATGTTGGGTGGCAGAACTCAACGCCGCGCTTTGCCTTGACACCAGAGCGAAGAAATTAAAATATAAATGTAAATTAATATTTCATTTCCCCGAGTGGGGAACGAACCCACAATCAATCGATTTTACAGTCACACTTTGTGCCCCTTATTTTCTAATAATAATGTTGTTCTCTCCATACTATTCTTTTTCGGCTTCTTTTGATTATAAGACTTATGATTTCTTAGTAATCTTATTGAAAACGAAAAATATTTATCTTTCAATAACCTCTCGTTAAGAAACAAAAATAAAGGAAAAGTATCATATTGCCTTTGTATTTATTTACATGTTTTTTCGCAAGATATTTTGCTGCAAAAAATTCTTTAACCATTCCATCGTGCTCGTGACCTGCTCTCAGTAATGCATCTGAAAAAAGTATCATATAGTAGTCGACGAGTACGTTACAATAGACGTTAATATGCGGTAGCAGCCTTGAAGTTAGGCTTTCTGAAAATTTGCGTATTGTTAATTCGGAAACAAAATAATCGAAAGTTAAAAAAAAATGTAAAACCAAATCTGCGCAATCATCTACAGCTAACATCATGGCGGCCACGACTCGTCTGTCATACTGTACCTTACTTTAAAATAAGTTTATTTTTAGCAAACAGAAGACACAAGTTTCCGTTTCAAAAAGGAAGTACAGGCTGCAGCCATTGTGGACCCTCTGTCGAGAAACATGCACTTCTTTCCGCCAGAACATTATATTACAGGGGATAAATTATACTATAAATTCGATCCAAAGGTAAATACTTTTTAAAACTTTTATCAGGGTACAAATTGACATAAATAATATGCGTTGCAATAGCAACGTGTCTGTCTCCGCGACGTTATCGAACCCACAACTGTCGTCAGCGAAGTGCTGTGCCGGTAAGCCTCGGTGCCCTTTAAAATGCTAAATAACATTATATCAGCTTCACGCTGTATCCCGCACACAGCAGGGTAGGCAGAGGGAATCTAGTGTTAAGACACTCTGTTCCCCACTTTCTGCCGAATTCTGGAGGCATTGCGTGTTGAGTGGCAGAACTCAACGCCGCGCTTAACCTAGAAACCATAGCGAAGAAGTGGAAATATAAATTTAAATAAATATTTCATGTCCTCGAGTGGGGATCGAACCCACAACCAGTCGGTTTTACAGTCACACCTCGTGTCGCTGCGACACGACCGGCCTCATTTATGAATATGATGGATAATATTTTTTTTTTTCATTTTACGCAGGGTATAACATCACTTCTGGACGGTATGACGGCGGACATGGCCAACGTGATCATAATGTCCGATAAGTACTCGAAACCGATACAATACGACGCTAAAGAGAAATGGTTCGGCACTGAATACAAAAGAACAGGTGTTTATTACATATTTAATTTTATAACTCTTTATATGTCATGATGCAGTGGAATAGCGTCTTATTATATGTACGACAGTTGTGAGTTCGATTTCCACTGGGCGAACCGTATATGCGCACTCAGCAAAGTTACAAACACCGTCGCTAAAGTAAAATGTGTGGATATTTCCACATATCAATGTTTTTTCGAGTGTGAATGGAACGCACAACCTGTCGCGTTTACTATTGATTACTTTTGATCTATTATATATGTTATATATAATATATTTATTTTTCTTCTTATAGAAAAACCAAAACTATGGTTACAAAGATGGTTGAATGTGGAACCCTACAAAGAATATCATTTGCCCGATGAAAATATATACATTACAAATAATTTCGACCTCGTACCGCCCGCGGCCGCGTACTTAGAGGAAGCGGAGAGACTCGGCATTGATTTATATAATAGTACCGATAAAGATATTCACAAGAAAGTGTCTGAAAGCAAGAAAATTACTAAAGTGTTGTCCAAAGGTGATTTGATAGCGACGGTTAAAAATTTTAGGTAAAACAAATCTATACTATTATAATAAAGTGGAAGAGTTGGTTTGTTTGTTTAAGCCCTAAGATCTCTGGAACTACTGATCGGAGTTGCTTATTTTTTGTTTTGTATGAAAGCTATATTCGTTAGAAGTGCTATAGGCTACATAACATTAAGTTTTGATTCTTAGCTAGCCTTAAATAACTAAAATTCAACGCTCTGTTTACGGCCGCAAGTCTATGCTCGAGACCCGCGGGAGGCGCCTTTGCCGCCGATGTCGTCCTCGTAAGCAGCCACGTAGAGCTTGCACTTTCTCAAAATTATAAAAAATGATTCAATGTGTTAATTATATAATCAACCTGTTGGCAAATATAGTACAAAAATATAGGTGGTATAAATAAATAATGTTATTTAGTTTTTCTTAACTACAAACTGTATCTCGCATATAGCAGGTAGAATGGGCAGGGTAGTGTTAAGACTCTGTTCTCCACTTTCCTGACATTGTGTTGAGTGGCAGAGGTTAACATCCAATGTCAATCTAACGTCTTTATCAACAATTTGATAGTATATAGTATGGTAAGATGAGTCGTCGATCGCCCTAAATTAATTTGGTAAGAAAATGATCAAAAGTAAGAAAAAATCTATACTTATAATAAATCTGTAGAAAAGTCGTTTCTGTACATTGAAAATATTAAAAAAAAAATAGCCAGGGTATTAAAAGATAACTAACAAGATCCATTTCCAACATTTTTGGATTTTTTGTCTATTTGTCTGTTTATGTGATCACATATTACGTAAAAAGTACACAATAAATTTAAGCAACTTTTGTTTACAAAAATTACAAATAACTCAGAGGAGGTTTTAGTTTTTATTTCATTGTAATCGCTTAAATATATAATAGACATATATAACGCTATCTATTGGCAACAAATAGTAGGTACTAACGAATCTTGATAACATAAAAACAGTATTTTTTAACTGTCCGAATTGTTAGTAGCAGTTTAACTTTAAGCCTTAAATAGAGTGCACTGTGCATGAAACATCGTTTTCTGAATCGCGCTAGTAAGATTTTGGGTAAAAGAATGACTTCAGAAACGTCTTAATTATATGATTTTTGATGTATTTTTAAAATACAATTGTTTATAGTAATTGTTGGTGAAGATTATCTTCTTAAAAGTTTAGCTTAAGTCGTAATTATTTCAACACAATATAATATTTTTTATTCGTCGCATTTTCTATCAAAACTATAGGGTACTTCCCATTGAAATAAAATTACGAAATTAGGTAAGAAGTCAAAACTTGCGGCACGTATTAAGAAATATTACAAAAATATTTTCCAAAAATTGATAATTGTATTGTGTTGTATTTGTGTTGCAGAAATAAACCATTAGGTACAATTTTTTATCTGTATTTAATTTGATACAAAATGACAACTTTAATAAATGTGGTGTATTTCCATTCATGAAACTGGTACGGTTCTCTCTCGGTTCATAAGTATGGCTGGAACTTGACCGAAAATGTTGATTATTTTATAGATTATATAAAAATGTCTAAAACATGTTTTCTATATGTACTCTGAAATACCTACATATTAACCAATTATATATTTAACTAATAATATATGTAACTAATTTAAAAACTGTACAGGAGCTAATATTAGTTATTTTACAAAGAATATCGTGGATACTTATCCAAATCAATTAATTAATAGTTAAGGCTGTTTGTAATATCTCTATTTCTTAAATGAATAATCATGTAATTCAAGCGGGCAAAGCCGCGGGCTAGTTTAAAATATAAAATATGCGCAGTCTGCGGCTAACTTCAGGGCGGCCACGTCTCGTCGACCGTACTGTAACATTCTAAAACATTTTTTTAAAAGATTCTTAATTAAATATTTTCCTTTGCAGATTGGATCAACCAAATTTACTACGTAAGAATCGTAACATGGAGGTGTGGTACAAACCAGACTTCAAGTTTCGGCTTCCCATCGCTTTATTGTATTTCTACTTCATTACTCCGCTCATTTTACATTCGCCACGAGAGTAAGTTTTTAATTTATCGTATTTAAATATGTGTGGAATTTGATTTTGAAATAATAGAAAAAACATTTATAATTAACAACAATACAACTTCACATCACCCGTTGGCCCCACACTGGGCAAGCCTGTATCTTTCAGAATTTCAGAAATTTCTATCAGTTACGAATTATTTGTTGTAATTGTTATATTACGAAAAAACACTACTTGTTTTATCTTCACGCCTGCCTATGCGAGATTTTAGTCAAAAGGAGTCTGGAAACCTAGTGCTAAGACACTCCGTGTTCTATTAACGCACTTCAGTTTCCACCATATTCTTGAGGCATTGCGTGTTGAATGGTGGAACACAATGCTGAACTTCGCCTCGTCACCAGAACGAGGAAATGAAATTATATATTTAAAATGTTAAATATTTTATTTTTTGAGTGGGAATTGAACCGACAATTGGCTTGTGCTCCTACGCCAGAAAGAACTCAATATTGATAAGATGAAAATAATACAATAGCAAATGACGCTTACCTCAGCTTAGCTTCACTCTGAATTGATCAGAAAAAAAATATATAATATTGATTATTTGACATGTTCCAGCGCTTGTCTCATCGATCTCTGGACTGATGTATTACAACAAGGACTCGCGGTATACATTTATATTTTTTTCTTGTTAAATATATTATTTTTTATTTAAAAGGAAGCTGCTTTAAATACTTAAACCTACGGCCCCTTGATTTCCTGAAAAAAACATATTTCTACATTTTCTTAAACAAAGATATGCCCGTTTATATTGCATAAACATGTATTTAGACACTATAAAGGGAATCAAAATTCATAGAATAATTCTGGTTGACATAGATTTATGAAATGTGACACCTAGCATCTACAGGTAGTATTAGTTCAGAAAATATCTGAAAACTGTGTTTATATTCTAAAAATAATAGCCTTAAAAGTGGGGCAAAATTTGCTATTAAAGGTGCTAGTTTAAGTGAAGTATCAAATGAAAGGACTACTATCTGCTAAGCTTGAATTTCAAAAAACACTCGAGACCTCCAGTTTCTATACGCAACCCTCCGTAGGCGAGCCCGACTCGTGCTTGTCCGGTTTACCTTTATTATATGTTGTGTATTATCAATATTAGTTTATAAATAAAAAAAATATTTGTAAAAACAAAAACCCCGACTGCATCAAACTAACAAGAAAATAAACAAGCCCAATAGTTTATTAGGATTAACAATCGGAACCTCTTTAAATTATGCGGGGTTCCTGGTAAAGATTTTATTGAATGAAGAATTACTTATAGGTCCCGACTGTTAATCCTAATAAACTATTGGGCTTGTTTATTTTTTTGTTAGTTTGATGCAGTCGGGGTTTTTGTTTTTACAAATATTTTTTTATTTTTCATTTTTTTGTTAGAATTTATTATGGTAATGATAATCATGATATACCTTTTTGAAATCCTGAAATTCAGCTCTTGAATTTGATATCCATATTGTAATATTCGAAACGAAAATTTTTTTTTCACTCAGTCCAATATCGTACCACAGCCGCCATGATTGTTTTTTATTAACGTCACCTATCTAAGAACACTTGGGCTGCTAATATGAATCTAACGATATTTCAAATATGTAAATCCGTTCAGCGGTTCTGGAGATACGAGGTAATAAAGAATAGTACATACATACAAGATACGCGCGAAAAACATAACCCTTCCTTAGCAGTCGGGAAAAAATATTAGGCACTGCAAAAAATTACAAAGGTTTGCCTCACGTCAATACTTTTTTAACAATAGATTTACATTTCGCTTAACATTTTTGCTCGTATATTATTTGTCCAAGTTATCGCAGCGGCACAGTGAGTGACTGTTAACGCGACGGTTATGGATTTGATGCCCCCAAGTGAAGGAGGGAATCTGTTATTTTCATTTTCTCTAGTCACAAGACAAACCGCAGCGTTGAGATCCATCACTCAATACGCAATGTGTGAAATATTAGGCGAATCGGAGGAACAGTGTGTCTTAACACTCTAGTGTAGCAGTGTAGATACAAAGATAATCTAATCCCCTACACTGCTATTTGCGGGATACAGCGTGAAACTGAACGATATTTTTTTTCACTTCTTTTATTAGCCTAAAACTTTATTAATTTATTTTGCACCACACTATATGTTGCAGTTATACGAAAAACTATATTGTGCACCTGTATGTAGAAATAATTTTGTTTCATTTTTGTATTGTAACAGGAAAAATTGTACCCGGTGACTGTGGCTGGCTTATCGCAATCGTTGTATACTTCTCGAAAAGGATTAACGTTGCAAGTGAGCGGTTACAATGAGAATCTACATGTAAATATAAACTTTTTTAACACTTTTTTTAAGTTTCAATATGAGTATAAATACAGTCTTTAACAAAAAAAAACCGACTTCTTCAATTTCTACCGGGTCCCATAAACAGAACCTAACAAAATTTTCATTAAACTACCCTTGAAGTGTACCTTTTCCGATAAAAAAAATATCATCGTAATCGGTTGGTGGGATATTGAGTTATTCGTCCATTTGTCGCGCACATACTTCATGCAAATTAAAGACTTAAGTAATTTTTTCATGAATGTCATTGTCAGAAATGAACTAAATTAAAATAGGACCACATGAAACACCCCAGCTTTCAAATAAAAAAGTCATTTCAGTCAAATCGTCAAAATAGGTTCACCCGAAAGTTCTGAGGTAACAAACAAGTTATACAGTCGAATTGATAACCTCATTTTCTTATTAAAGTCGGTTAAAATGAACTTATAAATAATTAATGCTGAAATTGTGTAAAAATAAATATTAGCTTTCCCTAATTGTCGTATTATTATTTCAACTATCGTAGCATTTTAAATAAAAATATAAGACGTCAGATCCCCTCGAATGTCTTGATCCTCACATCTTCCTCCGTTGACCCGCAGCTGCTGGTGGATCTGGTGTCGCGCGAGATGCACGCGGGCCGCCTCACGCCGCAGCTGTTCGAGGCGGTGCGGGAGGAGCGCGCGCGCACCTACTACAACTTGCTCATCCAGCCGGAGGAGCTGGAAAAGTGAGGATTCCATACCATGTTCAAGTGTGATAGCTTTTACTTTTAGTGTTCCGTACCTCATGAAGAAGAAAACGGAACCCTTGTTAAATCCTTTTTTTGTATATTTGGCCGTCTTTCTGTCTGTTCAGACCTTTTTTTTGTCAAGATCACCTCGACATATTTTCTTCAAGTCAACGCAATCAAAAGATACGAGAGTTTGTCATTTTGTATGAAATTATGGCAACAGAACCACAAAATACCAACGAAATAACATGCCTCATTGCGTGTTTAAAAGATATAAGTATGTACAAAAGTATTAAATGCTGTTAGGCGATCATTGTATTAGGTAAGGTTTATATGAATAAATAAATAAATAAAGATAAAGACAGACGGACGGACAAAAAAAAATTGTCCCCGGAATAAAAAAAACTGTTATAAATTATTTTTACATTGACCTAGAATTATGAAATTTGGCAAGAAGTGACAAGCTTAATAATGCGCGTACGCAAATTTAAATTTTTCAACTTATATTTCCTGTTAACCTACAATCGTAAACTTGGCCACTATTTTATTTGTAGAAAACAAACAAATATCAAAGCGAATACAATATAAGCTATTTACTGAATTAAACATTTGTTACAGAGATGTCCGGTTCAATGTAATTATGGAGCCCTATATATCTCCGAGGGACAAGGCCGCCGTCATACAAAATATTACGTATTCCGAATTGAAAGAATACACTCACAAGTTGTTAGGGAAAATGTACTTGCAAGTGAGAATAGCGTGACTGTATAAAATATTACACATAATATATATAACATTAATATAAGTTTTTTTAGAGGCCGTAATGGCACAAGGATGTGGCTGTAACGCGACGGTTGTGAGTTAGATCCCCACTCGGGGGAGTAAATTTTTATTTATTAATATTTTCATTTCTACTCTCTGGCACCAAGACAAAGGCGTTAATTTTGACCTATATGTGCGGGATACAGCGTGAAACTGATTTTATTTTAGCTTAACGCCGTATCCTGCGTGTAATAGGGTAGGCACGATACACTCTATTTTCGAGACATTGCATGTCGGGCTGTGCCGCGCCTTGCCTTGTCTTGTGATCAGAATAAGGAAATAAAAGTAGCTCCCACGAGTGAAAATCGAACCCATAACGGTAACATTAACAGTCGAACGCTGTGCCGCTTCACCCTAAGACCTCAACATTCCTATTCACTAAGATGTAAAATAGTTATTTCTTTATTTAATCATTTTAAACAATAAAGATATAACCTAATATTCCTTCATTTTCATTTATTATAAATAAGCAAAATGGTGTTATTTGTATCGATGAATATTACTTAATTTATAATTTAAAAGTAAAAAATACTTTTTAAGGTACTTGTACAAGGCAACCTCGCCTGGGATGAAGCTATCACGATATCTGAGAATGTGCATAAAAATATAAAATGGGAGGAACTCTCTGAGGATGAAATGCCTGAGGTAAATAATAATTTATTTTATATTTTTGGTGTAAAATAAATAAAAACTGCTTGAAGCTTTTCCCCCATAGCCGGGTTGGCTGACGGAACCTAGTGTAGAGTCACTCCGTTGTCTCTAATTAAAATATAATATTTCTTTCGAGTGGAGATCGAACCCACAATCGTTGCGTCTACCGTCCGACGCTGACCTTATGATGTACTCGGTCTTATTGCAAAGCATTTTAATTAAAACCAGCTAAATCACTGCGAATGTTTTTATAAAATGGCAAAAAAAAAATCGAGAAAGGAGGAATTCGGGAGGGACGTAACTACTCTACAGGTTTTAATTACGCGGAGAATTTCCTACAAAATCCGATTAAAGATCCTTATCTCTGTCAATAACTTTGACAGCTTAACTTAACAGGGAATGTAGACCTGGAAATTTGATATTAATTTCAGCTTTATAACTCAATGCTATCTTGAAATTAATGGCATTGGTCAACGGTCCATATAAATAGATGGATATCAAATTAATCCAAAATGTGTTAAGTTTTTTTATACTAGGTTCAATGTTATTATATTTTTTTCTAAAATTATTATTTTTTCTAACAGATAAAGATACATCAGTTGCCATTAGGAGAGAAATATCTTCGAGTTGCGAATCTTAACCCCTCATCTACTAATAGTATAGTGAATGCGTACTACCAAGGTGAAGCAACTAATCCTAAAGATAAGGAGATTTTATGGCTTCTTACGGTATTTATTTTGATATTATATAAATTAGATTTTATTATTGATAAATTGCATTTTATCTATATTAATATTAGAAAAGATAAATAATTTGTTTAGTAAAACGCGCTAATCTCAGAAACTAAGTACCCACCGGTTGGAATTGGATAAATCTCTATATGTTGGTTTTTAGGCTAAAGCTGTAAGCAATGCAATGTGTCACATTGACTGACTCTGCGGCAAGGTACGCCTGACACTTTGTTGTGACTTGCGTCTTACGCTCTTAATTATTTTGTTTACTAGCTAGTTAATAGTACATAGAGAATTTCCAATATTATATTTGTTTAAACAGATTTTCGTAGAATAATATGGTCAGGTCACATATTCGCACATTCGGTTACATCCACACACGTGAAAACACGTTCACACTAAAGCGCACATTTATACGTGGGTTACAGATCTACATATAAGATCACATATCTACACGTTAAGTTACAGATCCACACATGTGATCATACATCCACACCATGCACTCAAACACACATCTACACGTGAGGCCACAGGCCAAAAAAAGATAATAATTGTTATTATCTTTTTTTTTTTTTTATGTATGAGTATTTTTGAGGACTCACTTATATAATAAAAATGAAAAGATAGAATTTCTACACTTATTACTGAATTTTTGCTCTATTTACGTATGTAGTTGCTTATGGAGGACGCAGTGTCCAACACGCTCCGCAAAGAACAGCTCGGCGACAATGTGTTCAATATGATGAGATACACTTTTGGAGTTCTGGGGTGTTCTGTTACTGTCAACACACAAGTGGATAAGTTTAAGTATGTTTTTGTCACTATTTTTTTTTAATTTATATCAGACTAGTGGGCGCGCGCGGCTTCGCCCGCTTATTTGCAGCCTTAGGGGTGAATTCTAAAAAAAACCACGAAGCATTCAATCAAATATTTTTAACAGTCTGAATTAAATTTTTTATAACAATCGGAGGCGATTTAAAGATTTTTCCATACAAACTTTCAACCCCTTATTTGCACCTTTAGGGGGTGAATTCTAAAAAACCATGAAATGTTAAATGAAATGTTTTTAAGAGTCTGAATTTCAAATTTTATAAAAATCGGTGCCGATTTAATTTTTTTTCCATACAAACTTTCAACCTCTATTTCATCCCTTTAGGGTTAAAATTTTTCAAAATCCCTTCTTAGTGGATGTCCAGATTATGAAAATAAACATCTGTCCAAATTTTACGTTTCTACGCACAGCGGTTACGGCTGTGCGTGCGTCTTACCTCAGTTAGTCAGGTACATGTCCTTTTATATACATACAAGTCCTTTTATATATATAGATATAGATGGCCGACTTACGTAGTATGTAGTCGTAGTTGCACTGAAGTTAGCTGTAGATGGATGCACAGAGTTGAATTAAAGATTTTTCTTACTATTTATTTTTTTCTCGAATGAATAAGAGAGTGAAAACCTGACTACAGGGCGGTCTCAACTCGTTGATAATATATACAATTAAAATAATATTATATACAATTTTCATACAGCGTGTCATATGTAGATCAACGTATAGAGGCGTTCCTAGAGAAGTTCGCTCGAGACACCCGTTCGGGCGGAGAGAAGGCGCTCCCTTCGGTGAAGCGCTTCCTCGAGCAACTGAAACATACTCCTACTTATGAACTAAAGGACGAGGTAATTATTTTGCTTAGTTTTTTTTATTTATTATTTTTTTTTCTTTGTCTTGTCAATGTCAATTTTGTCATTTTTTTTTCTTTTTTTTAGCTTTATGCTGTATGCCGCACACAGCAGGGTAGGCAGAGGGAACGTAGTGTTAAGACACTCCGTTCCGCACTATTCGCTGAGTTCCTGAGGTATTGCGTGTTGAGTGGCGGAACTCAACGCTGCGCTTTGCCTCGACACCAGAGAAAAGAAAAAAAATATAAATGAAAATAAATATTTCACTTCCTCGAGTGGGGTCGAACCAACAACCAATTTATTTTACTGTCACACTTTGTGCCTTGTGCCACAACTGGACGACGATTATTATATATTTTTTTTGCTTCACGCTGTATCAGGCACACGGCAGGGTAGGCAGAGAAAACCTAATGTTAGGATACTCCGTTCCCCATTGTATTTTGCGCGAATTCTAGGGGCACTATTATAACAAAATATATAAATGTTTGAGACTTCGATCAAATATACACTAGATATCAGATTGCATACAAATACGACACATAGTTTCGACTAGCGCGTAATGGATATAAAACATTTTACTCCGCGATATTAACGACACAAAAATACCATATAATATATATTTAAACTGTTTTTAATCCCTCTGCGACTGACATGATATGTAGTCTTATCGTTTATTACCTGACTGCTGATTCTCAAATTTAACTGATTAAAACTGATCTTCAAATTTAAGCACTACCGCTTCAGACTTCAGTACCTTGCAGTAATGAGCTTACGGGTGCATATAGGCAGGAGGGTATCTACAAGACTACCACGTCAGCGTTAAGATACTAGACTACCATTTCAGTAAAATGGTTATATTTCCTTATTGTCTTTATGTTAGATAATTTTCGTTTTTGTATTATTTCGCGTTATTTTAGAATTTAATTTTAATATTAGTATAAATTATATATATTTATACCAATATTAAAAATAAAAATATAAAATTTTGCTTTTGAAAATATAGTCAAAACCTAACAAAGACTTTAGTTTCTCATCATAATCGAAAAATGAAAAATGATCCACGTCAGCATAATTAAAAAAAAATAGTCACGTCAGTCGCAGAGGTTTAAATTCCTTGATATAAAATAGAATAAAATATAAGTCATGGAGTCACTTTGTTGACAAGTTTAGTAAATTCGCTAAAAGTAAAGTCTTTAATTTTTTGTAAATTTACTAAAATTGTCAACACAATAAAACATTTATTCTTAAAAACATTTTAAAATCAGTTTAATATCAATGAGATGCGGCTGACTCACGTCCGGTCGCTGGATCCCGATACGAGGGGGCTATCGTAGTATAGGACCACAAGCGTGCGACTATAAACGCGACGGTTGGGTGTTCAGTTTCTATTGGGGGTTATAAAAGATTTAATATTTTTATTTCCTTGCTCTGGTATTGAGCGAAACAATTAACGAGAAAAGCGCGGCGTTAAGTTCTGGCACTCAAAACGCAATACTTTAAAACTTTGGGGATATGGGGAAAGGAAATATCTTAATAGGGAACGAAATGTCTAAACACTAGGCCTGTCTTAATCTAGGAGCCTAGTGTTAAGACACTTCGCCTCCATTCCCTCTGTCACTGTTATATATATTAAGTTAGTCAATATTCTAAATATTAATTTCTTGGGCGACAACGGATAAAACTAATAACGGATTATTGTGCACAGAGAAATAGGTCAGTAGGAAACCTATGAAACAGAAAAAATTAAAACAACCACTCCATACATGTTTAGTCCAGAGCAACCAATATTCGTAGTTGCAAATATTGGCCAAGCTATGAAATATTTGTATTTAATTATTTAATACTGATTTCATAAAGCACACTGAGCCATTTTAGCACGTCCGCACGTTGGCTAAGGTTGGACCATACCAAAATCAAATACGAACACAATGCTTTTTGTGCTCTTATTTCTCGGGCCGTTTTTAGACTGTAGTCCTTAATCTAGCGTATAGTTGACGTTTGAGATCTTTACTTCACATTAAGTATTGCTTTATCTGAATTTTAATTAACTTATCTGATAATCTGATGTTTATAAGGCATATCTATAGAACTTAACCAATGAAAAGTGCAGATAAAAATAGTAATAGTATTCGTTTTGGAAGGATAGAGTACATATTTATTTATAACTTTTGATTTGCTTGCACAAAATTGATATTGTTATCAAATTTGCAGGTTGAAAAATATTGGAGTGAGATCGTAAGCCAAGAGTATCAGTTCCAGAGAGAGTTTGACGAGGTAACTGCGTTATTTTGATCATTTTAATCAGCTGACGTCTGATGAATTCGTAAAAATAAATTAGTAAAAAATACATAATTATACATCACAACTGTTGCCACGTTCTGTCTTTTTTTATTAACTAATACAAATATTTATAGAATTTCATTTTTAACCCCCAACAAAACGCAAGCAAAGGGGTGTTATAAGTTTGACATGTCTGTGTGTCTATCTGTATTTCTATCGGTAGCTCCGATCTAATTTTGATCTAGATTTTTTTTGTTTCATAACCATGATTCAATAAACTATGTACAGTCGTTTGAATTTAGTCGTTAGTGTCGGGGTTTCCATATTTTTTAATTATATATTTTTTAACAGAACTACACTACAATAGCTACATTTTGTATTTATTAATATTATTTAAATATTTTTGGCGAAGATTTTATTTACTGTGCTTATATTATTATAGACTGAGGCGATATATCAGGTTAAAATTGGAGACATCAACAATTGGATCGAAAACCACTTCTCCTCTGGTAACAAGAAGTTGTTCAGGAAACTTTCTGTTCAGGTAATAATTCAACTCCTTTTTTTAATTAATAATATTGAATTATGCTAATAGGTCGTTCTAATAATAATATGTAGTAATAATTAATTATGCTTATATGTAAATATTATTATTATTTTTCATTTCAGATTGTCGGAAACAAGCCCAAAGATGGAAATGAAACAGCAAAAGATACAGAACCAAAGAGCTTGAAGCTCCATTATTTAAACGCCAGTGATTCCGGGGAACCACATGAAGATGACAAGAACTTTATCATGGACATTGAAGAATTCAAAAAGAATTTACCGATTATTAAAGTTCCTAAGGTTGAATTGCCTCAGTCCTAAATGAATATATAAAAAAATATTGATTGATTAAATATGTATATTTAATAATAGCTTAAAAAATCACTTTTATATATAATAGTGAAATTATAGTTTAACATGTATTTATATGAATTTTACTATTATTTTAATAATTTTATGTATTTTGTTTTGTAAAATGTCTTTTTGTTCGATTTATTATTTGAAAAAATGTTTTTGCAATCTCCGATGTTTTGTTTTTATTTTCATCACATTATTCATGTTTCATATCACATTATACACATATATTAATTTCAAAAAGGAAAGAAACTGTAATATTACAAATAATCAACATTTTAAAAATAATCAGTATACAAAGCATTATTTACATATATGCAAATAAAAGCATCTTCACAATTTATACCAGGTGGGCGGAGATAACTTAGTGTTAAGATATTTCAATATTTATTTTCCGTCCGAATTCGAAATAATGTACATTGAGTGGTGTTACGTAACACTGCGTTTTGTTTTACCAGCGCGGGGAAATAAAAATAATTCAAATATATTCTACCATAAATAAAAGTTTCAGAAGGAGGAAATCAAAAGATGTGCTCGCAATCGCGATGATATATTCTAGTCGCAACAATATAATTAACAGAAATATACAAACACCTTATAAAATTACAAATGTTTTAAATTACAAATAACATGTTTGCTCCTTAAAAATAATAGTTAATTATCTACTTAGATTAAACTAAAAACTCATTCATCATTTGGTCTTGAACATGCCCCCGGCCGTTGAAAACTGGACGATTCCTATTATTTTTTAATTCAGATTGTCGAAAACAAGCCTAAAGTTGGAAATAAAACAGCTGAAGATACAAAACCAAAGAGCTTGGCGCTCCATTATTTAAACGCCAGCAATTCCGGGGACATGAAGATGACAAGAACTTTATCATGGATATCGAAAAATCCAAAAAGAAATTCTTTTTTTGAACCTATTATTAATGTTCCTAAGGTTAAATTGCCTCAGTGCTGATTGAATATATAAAAAAAAGTTGATTGAATATCTATATATCGATGGGTCCTAAGTATATGGGCCAAACTAACAATTTGGCAATTTTGACTTTTTTATGCCAAACGCATTCTATCGATATAGTTTAACAGGTCAGCTATTAAAAAAAACAAATTTCTGCATAGAAATAGGACTTTTTGTAAGAATATAACGGCCTATTTAGCACTCATTTAAGCGTATAAGGGCCAAATAGTCATTTAAGACTTCTACGCGAGGAATTTCTTTACATTTATTTATGTTTGGGGCCAATCAGCCAAATTGATACTTATACGTTAAGCAAAGTAATGGTTGCACTGTGTTGACTGAAAAGTTTAGTATTGTTTTTATTACGTTCGTCATTAGATAGATTACAAAAAACGTCTCTTTTTCACCAATTATGAGATAGAACGGCCAAAGTGGTAAATTGGCCCATGTACGTGTTTTATTGAGAAAAAATATACTTAGGCTCTAAAATTTTTTTTCACTTTTGAGTTATTGGGGCGTTATTTTTAATTAATAATTAGATTATGTACTGTATATTTTTTACTGTCCCATTTGCTATTTAAAGCTAGAAATAAGCTTGATAATTGCATTTTAAGTTTGACTTAAGATTTCGGAGTGACTCTACTAAGACAATCAAAATTATACATCAGAAAATTAATCTATTAACATGCTTATTTCTAATAATAATCATTAATCAAGTAATATATCTACTGCCTTAAGTTTCAGGAAAAAAACTTACTAAGACACGTGACAGTGGATTAATGAATAGATTCAAAACGAATAAGACTTAAAATTACAGAGAAAGTATATATGTAATAAGAAATAGGAAAAAAATTGGTAAATTGTTAGAGCTCATTTACGTTAAATATATTGTATTTGAATAACTTGATGAAGACACGAGGCGTGATACACTTTATAAGTTTTAGATCGTTGGTCATTATTCTGAGCAACATGGATTTATTGACAACTGTGTCTTGGTGAAGGAGCATAAGCATGTATCTGTGAACGCGACAGGTTTGGGTTCTATTCTCCTCCGAGGAAATAAAATATTTTCACTTCTTCGCTCGAGGATAATTGCGATGTTTGACATGATTGATGATTCAACGCACAATGCCTGGAATTCGGCGGAAAGTGAAGAGCAGAGCGCCCTAGCACTAAGCTCCCTCTGCCTATCCTGCTTTATACGGAATGCAAAATAAAGCTGAGAAAAAATTCAATATAAGTAGTAGTTATAAAAAATAACTATTACAAAGGATGATGATGAACTAATTTACACGAAACAATTTATTCATGTATATTATTTTTATAATTTCTTTCTTACGTATAATAAAATCTAAATACAGACTACTGGATGCAAGAAGATACTTATTGATATCATTAGATGTGGGCCAAAAATAATAAATACTTCAAACAGTAAACCTATAATAGTCTAATCCAGTTCAAAATCAAACGAAATAGTCAGCGATATAATTAAACTAAAAACTGAAGAAAAGTGTGACGATTTCAGATTTTGATCCAAAGCTTAACTGTAGTGGCCAAAATCGAAGCAAGATTTTATTAATGTAAGCGATAAGCATCTTATTTTAACATAATTAAAAACATTATTTTCTTAACACAGGCTATACTCTAAATAAAGGCCACCTCGTGTGCCACCATTTAGAGAACTTCAAAATATAGCTTCTAGATTCGATGATCTTAAACAAAACGGAGTTGTTATAGCTAGCTATACTACAATTAGATACAAAATTAATGACATTAAAGAGATTCTATTTTAATTCAAAATAAAAATTCCCAGTTTATTTAGGTTAAAAACTCAGCGGGACAATATGTACAACTCAACAAACATACAAAATGTTTGTTTTGTTTTGCTATCAGTTGAAAATTATAGAGGGTCCTAATACAAAAAATTTACGTTTTATAATATAAAAAGATTTGTATTGAAAGTCACATTAAAATCTTAGATCAACCAGTACGAACAAGAAAACAATTTGGAGAAATGGTTATTGCTGTTATAACCAGGTGTTATCGATAAAATTTTGTAAGAAGTAGGACTTGCGTCATTTATGTTGAAAATTATTAAACCACTAGATTGTAACAATTCATTAACCATTTGTGGCGTAGCGGCACGAGGTGTGACTGTAAAACCGACTAGTTGTGGGTTCGATCCCCACTCGAGGAGATGAAATATTTATTTAAATTTATATTTCCATTTCTTCGCTCTGTTGTCGAGGTTAAGCGCGGCGTTGAATTCTGCCACTCAACACGCAATGCCTCCAGAATTCGGCAGAAAGTGGGGAACGGAGTATCTTAACACTAGGTTCCCTTACCTTGCTGTGTGCGGGATACAGCGTGAAGCTGATATAAAAATTAACTAATAATATCGCCTTTAATCGCCTCTAATTATATCGTGTCAAATAAGACAATAAGTAATTTTATCTCTTTATTTTTTGATTGATGTTATACAGACTTTATTTTTTGTCTGTCCACGTCAATCCTTTTTTTTATTAAAGCTAAATTTTTACTAAATTGAATAGTTCGATCTTAGTAAAATTCAACATTCAATTAAGCTTTTGTTTAAGAAATACAATATATTCATATAGAGGAGGATGATTATTATTAAATAATAATTTTTGGGGCTGATTATTTTTTAAAACAATGTGTAAACGCGATTTTTTTCTATTACTTAAATGATCTAAGTGAAAACTCAGTTATCAACTTACCAAATCGTATAACGTATAAGTCTCTATGTCACATAGTTACCACAATACCTAACTTACTATCATTCGTAATAATCAGTTGTTACTTTAGTCTCATTATTAATCAGTTTTATAAGTAAAATATGAAAAAAATATTACATTCTGTTATTTAGCATAAAACGCGTAAAACAGCCAATGTGGTACATTGGCCTTTTTAGGGTGTTTTTAGATAAGAATAAATATAACAAAAACTAACGTATACGGGCCATTGTGCAGTAAAAACAAAACTAGGATAAATATAAATAAAATACTACTCATATATATAAAGAGGATAGTTGGCTTAGCTGATAAGCAAAGTTTCGTTTTCTTCGGATGTACCAACAGAAAATTATAGCAAATTTAAACTTTGGAAGCCTCTCCTGTAAAGTTCTAATTTCGCACTTTCGCCCTTATACTTAGGAGCCATCGATATATAAAAGGACATGTACCTGACTGACTGAGGTAAGACGCATGCACAGCCGTAACTGCTGATGGTAGAAACGTGAAGTTTGGACAGATGTTTATTTTCATAATCTGGACATCCACTAAGAAGGGATTTTGAAAAATTTGACCGCTAAAGGGATGAAATAGGGGTTGAAAGTTTGTATGGATTTTTTTTTAAATCGACACCGATTTTTATAAAATTGGAAATTCAGACTCTTAAAAACATTTCATTGAACACGTGTTTCATGGTTTTTTAGAATTCACTCCCTAAGCGTGTAAATAAGGGGTTGAAAGTTTATATGGAAAAATTCTTTAAATGGCCACCGATTTTTATAAAAAATTAAATTCAGACTGTTAAAAATATTTTATTAAACACGTGTTTCGTGGTTTTTTAGAATTCACCCCTAAGGGTGCAAATAAGTGGACGAAGCTGCGCGCGCCCACTAGTATATTATATTTAAATATGTATATTTAATAATAAAAAAAATATACACGCTTCGAATATTTACTAGTGATGTGACGAATATTTTGCGAATGTGAATATGAAAAAATAAACACTTTAAATATATAAGGTTAGTAATTAAAAAAAAAACTTTCATAAGAAATATTTTTTGAAAAATAGAAATATGTGACTGAATTATGAAATTATAGTCACATTATCAGTTTTTTATTTATTTTATTATTTGTTTAAGATATTTATTTATATCGAAAAAAATCAGCTTCACGCTGTATCCCGCACTCAGCAGGGTAGGCAGAGGGAACCTAGTGTTAAGACACTCCGTTCCCCACTTTCTGCCGATTTCTGGAGGCATTGCGTGTTGAGTGGCAGAACTCAACGCCGCGCTTAACCTCGACACCAGAGCGAAGAAATGGAAATATAAATTTAAGTAAATATTTCATCTCCTCGAGTGGGGATCGAACCCAAAACTAGTCGGTTTTACAGTCACACCTCGTGCCACTGCGCCACTGGCCTCCATTATATATATTTATTTATACTTTGGATAATTAGAATATGGAATATAAAATAAGATTTAAGAATTGGATTTTTGCTAAATAACAATTAATCTCATTTGAGTTTAAAAACATTGCAGCGTAAATAATACAAAAATAAAAAAAAACCGATGTTTGCCTACGCGAATTTTCAATTTAAATTCGTTACATCACTACTTTGTACGTCCTGTATTGAAAATGTTATTGTAATATTTCATAATATATTATTTCAAAACAAATGTATATGTCGGAGAAGACGCGTATTGGGCGTTAAAAATAAACGAGTAGAAGAACCTCCAACCATGTCTTGGCCTTTGGTTCTACTCATATGTGAACTATGGGTCGCAATCCGGGATCCCGGGATATCAGACCAAATATAGGTCTTGAAAAACCCGGTTTTAATTTTACAAAAAACCGGGATTTTTGATATTTTCGGATTTTACAAAGTTAAAAGTTAGTTATTCGAATTAAAACGTGCCTGCTATTAAATCCAGGCTTCTTTAAGATATACAATGGTACATAACATATATCGGCAAAAGTAAGCGATGAGTTTTCCTTAAAATCCGGAATTTTACGACATTAACCGAGTTTGACCGGCCGGAATACCGTATTTTCTCATTGCGCGTCTTTGTTGCACGTCGTTGTTGCACTCTGTTCTTGCCCGTCGATGTTCCAGGTGTCATTATTATTTTTCGTTAATATTGATTTTTTATTTTAAATACGTTAAATAATATACCTATAAGATATTTTTAATAAATATTATCACTAAAGTGATTTATTATTAAACTGTTTACTATAGATAGAAGTTGAGAGTGCAATACGAAGTCTGAAATGCGGTAAGTCAGCGGGAGCAGATGGAGTTACTGCCGAAATGATCAAATATAGTGGGCCACGCGACTTGAACTTCTGGTTTTTGTGCAATTTATGCTGAAAATCAGAGGAGGTCCCAGACGATTGGCGGGGTGCGGTCATCGTGCCTTTGTATAATGACAAAGGTTCACAGATAGACTGCGCAAGCCATAGGGCTATCAGTTTGATTAGCTTAGGAAGTAAAGTTTATGCTAAAATTTTGGCGAGAAGAATGCAAGAGAGATCCGAAAGGCTGTTGTGGGAGGCCCAAGGAGGCTTGAGACCTGGAAGAGGGTGTATGAATCAGATCCTCCGCATGATCATTGGAAAAATTTTTGGCCGTTAACCAAAAAGTTTTCTGTGCTTTTGTGAACTTGGAAAAGGCGTTTGACAGAGTTGTAAGAGCAAAATTATGGGAGATACTACCCCGGTACAATGTGAGCGGACCCTTGCTGCAGGCTGTAAAGTCTCTTTACAGAGATCACTCAGCCTGCGTGCGAGTAGGAGCTGGCATGTCGCCCTGTTGTCGGCATGTTTGCCATCCTATCGGGTGTTAAACAAGGTTGCGCCATGTCAGCTTGGTTGTTTAATTTGTATTTGGATAGATGTCTCCAAGGAGTGAAACAAAGTGACATGCGAGTAAAAGTAGGTGACCTGAATGTGAATTACTTGCTGTACGCAACAACTGAACGAACTGGTATACTTGGGAAATATATTCAGTAGAGATGGAAAATACGATATGGATGTGGAAAGGCGTATTGCTGCCGGTAACAGGGTTAACGGAGCCTTAGCTGTATTGATGAGACTGCGAAACATCAGCACAGTTGCGCGTTTGGCCGTATACAATGCAGTTTTGGTACCGACACTGTTATACGGCAGCAAAACGTGGATATTACAGAAGAAGAACGAAAGAAAGATGAATGCTGTGGAGATGCGACCTCTTCATAGGATATGCGGAGTCAACTTAGCTGACTGAATCCGCAATGAAGAGATACACAGAATGACAGGTACTAGCGAGGATGGAGGTAAGAAAGAAGAAGAACGTGCTCATCTGGTTTGGGCATGTCGAACTAATGAGTGATGTATGAAGAGGTTGATGACAGTGTTCGAGCCGCAGTGTCTCAGCCAAACTTAATACCTCCTCCTCCGCTTGAAGCCGAAGCTCCCTTCTTTTGGCGGTGGTCAACTTCTTTGGCTTCTCCTTCTCCTCGACATCGGAAGAGCCGGAGTTGTTGTTTTTGCTCCTCGTTCTGTTCCGATATTTGCATATCTCTGTTTGTATCGCTGTGTTCTGTGACTCCATCGAGACACAGCTTTCCGCCTCGGATTTAGAGGCCGTCCGGAGACGACCTCGTGAAGACGTGGAACACGACCTAGGCTTTCCGCTGATAACAGAGGCGATCTCCTCCAGGTCCAACCGTTCCACAACTACTCTCCCTTCGTTTGCGCTCCCGCCCGCTACGGGCACAACAAACCCCTCATCGTCTTTTTTATTAAAGTTTAAATTTTTCTCCATATCTGGCACCCTGGCGGGACCAGCAGAAGCGACTGATCATCCCATCAGCCACGCACCCCTCGCGCTGCTTCGCCTCTTGGGTTAGGGTATTTTTTTATAGAGGTTTTCTTCCTCGCAGCCCAGCCGGTGAAGGCAAGACCCTCGGTTCCACTCTCAGGAGTGGACATGACATGACCGCAACCACGAGTGGAGTTCCGATATAATTGGCGCTGGCACATATCACTGCGCCTGCGTGGCGGTAGTGTCACACACCACACGCGCCCTCCCAGTTCCTCGCACTGTGTCATCTGCTAGTCAGAGGAACACGCGGAAGAACGCCGTCGCGTCGGATTATTAGCCGACGAGCAATCATTACCCAAGGACGGATCCTGTGGGTAATAATTACTCGCCGCCCAGGGTGCACCGGTACGCTCGTCCTCCCAGAATGACAAGCATTCGAAAAGGGCCAACAGCAAGCACACACACGTGGAGGTTATCCGACTTCGCACCCCATACACGATACTACCTAAACCAACCAAGCCTTTTGCTATGGACAGTACTCCATTATTGTATCAACATAAAAGTCGCCACTGTCACCTAAATCGAGCTAATAAATCGAAATAAAAATGTAAAAAAAAAATAAACTTCTTTAATATATTAGGTTGATTATAATATAAAAATCCATTCGTTTTTAAAGAAATATTATATGAATATCGAAAAATATTACTAAACATTGTAATCACATTATGGACTTTTTATTTACTTTATCATTTGTGTTACATATTTATTTATACTTTGGATAATAAGCTATAAGAATCAGATTTTTACTAAATAACAATGAACCCATTTGAGCTTAGAAACAAAAATGTGGCGTGAACAAGACTAAATAAAATAAAAAAAAACATTTAATTTCACGATTTTTTAATATAAATTCGTTACATCACTACTTTGTACGTCCCTTTTTTGAGAATATTATTGTAATATTTCAAATTATTTTGCAACTGAATGTTATTGTTTTATTTTTTTATTTGTATACATTAAATATTTCTGATATTTTTAAATTATTCGAAAGCCGATTTTTCTTGTGAAGCACGTGACTTATGATGTTGATATTTACAATAAATGTAATAGAAATTTATTAATTAATAGATTATATATTACTAGCGGCTCGCCCACGGCTTCGCCCGCTTAAAATACGTGAATATTGATTTAATAAGCAGAATTGATTGACAACGTCTAATATGATTTTTTTACGACATTATCGTCAAAGAATTTTTGATTGTTTTAAATAAAAAATATGACCATTGTTGATATTCGATATTTATAAAATATACATAAAGCTAATTATTTATTACACGTATATATTTTTGTAACTTTATGTTCTTTTTACCTATATAATATACTCTGCTAAATGTGCTGATGTCAGTGAATAATTTAATTTACTCATTCAGAAACAGCCTTAAATGTTCGGAAATTTGTAAAAATCTCCCTACAGAGATACTAACAATATAAATAAGTTGTAACAAGCGTTTAAAAATTTCGACGTAGCTTAGACTACGTAGAACGACTACGACGACGTAGAATAACACTTTAAAAATGTTTAAAAATAGGCAGAGGGAACCTAGTGTTAAAACACTCCGTTCCCCACTTTCTGCCGAATTCTGGAGGCATGGCGTGTTGAGTGGCAGAACTCAACGCCGCGCTTAACCTCGACACTTGTATCGTATAGTTCAAGCGGGCGAAGCCGCGTCCGGGTCCGCTAGTATATCTTTTATTATATTTTTTTATTTATCTTAGAGTATGTTCGCTAGGTATCTACACATTTTAATTCAGAAAGTGGCATAGATAACATTTCTATGTACAAGTTGTTGGTGCTGAAAAAGGATTTGATCATGTCGAAGAGGTCGGTATTCAAGAAATAATTATGAAGATTTCTATATAATTTTTGTAGGCAAGGGGAAACTAGTGTTAAAACATTCCATTCCCCACTTTTCGTCTTGTCCTTGAGACGAGGTTACCAAGCGAAGAATTTAAATAATAATTATTATTTAAATATAGTATATTAATAATTGTAATATATTTATTATAAGTAAATAATGATATTTTTTAATTAGATATTATAAATGTAATGTAAAGTTTTTTGTGTTAACAGGTGCTTGAAGCTATTCTTTCATATATAATGTTGAAACAGATTGGACCATTAAAACGAATTTATAAAGAACTAAAGGTAAATTAGAAATTAAAATAATTATGAATTATTCATGTAATATAATAATGTTGTTTAGTTTTATACTGACACATTCAGAGTAGGTGAAAAAGAGTAGTAGATCAATACTTTTTACATGCATTGGGAGATTTTTTATAGCTTCAAGTGGTATAGCCAGCAGCACAGAGCAGGGACGGAAGAGCGGACGTGGGAACCTAGTAATAAGATATTTTTCTAACATTAAAAAAACATTTGAAATACTGATACCTAAAACATTCGTATAATTACTTTAGGAAAAAAAACTATACTATATAAAATGATACTGCAAGTTTGGAGTATGAAGCAAAACTACTTTATTTTCTTAAAACCCACAATATAATTATTAAACATCAATGTCAATTTAGGTACACAATTTTACTTACATAATTAATATATATAACATTATACTTACTAAATTCTATATTATACCTATACTATAAATTCGAAAGTAACTCTGTCTGTCTATCTATGACGAAATACGGGCTAAACGGCTGATCCGATTATGATAAAATTTCATATAGAAATCCGTGAGGGTTTTGGGATGGACAAAGTTTACTTTTTTTCTCATATTTGTAATATTCTCGATATCTATACTTACTTATAAAAAAATCGTAACGGATCGGCGTCTGTACTTGAAAGACATTTAAGAAAAAAATATTTTGAGGACCTTTATTAATGTAGTAGAACACAAAACATTTGATTTCAAATTTTTTTGTCTGTTTGTGTGTTTGTCTATGCGTTTGTTATCCGCTTATCTCAGAATCGGCTTAACCGATTTATCCGAATGGGGTTTTCATTATTGGATTCTGACATGCTTCCGTTGACATATAGGGTATATTTTATTACAATCGAATCATAAACAAAAAAGTTATATCTATTTAAATACTTACTTCGGAAAATTTCCTAATTGCTATAACAGTTATTTTATTTAACTTTTTTACTGAATTGCAAAACATTAACTACCATAATAAAGGGACTACTTCGACTTCGGTGGAAAGTGGGGAATGGAGTGTCTTAACAGATTAGGTTCCCTCTGCCGACCCTGCAGTGTGCAGGATACAGACTAACAATATTCCCCATGGTATTAAGCAGTGGTTCGTTGGTAACAATAGCTTTGTTACATTCCCCATTTTCCACCGAATTCTGGAGTGGCGGAAGCCAACGCTAAGCTAATCCTTGACACCAGAGCTAAGAAATGAAAATATTACATACTTCATTTCCTCAAGGGGAAAAGAACCCACAACCTGTCGCCACTGAGCTCTTAATAATATTAAAATGATTAAGTTAAATACAATAAATAAAGCATCGGTTTTTTCAAATTCAAATTCAAATAATTTTATTCAAAATAAGAAGTTACATGCTTCATTTTTTGAACGTCAAATAATTTACCACCAGTTCACTAAAGTTAATGCCTCAGACCTGAGAAGAACCGGCGCAAGAAACTCAGCGGGACCTATTCTTTTAAATAAATTTATACAAATACATATTTAAATATCTGTGACAATGATACTTTTGAAACAGACTGGAGCGAGCATTTCATTCCCAAGGCGTGTTATCATTTACAAAATCATTAATTTGGTAATAACCTTTAACACACAAACGTCTTTTCACAATTTTTTTAAATCGTGATATAGAAAATTCTCTGACGTTTTCTGGGATCCTATTGTAAAAGCGTATACATTGTCCCATAAAAGAATTACGAATTCGATGCAACCGAGTTACAGGTGCACCAAGATTATGCCTATTTCTAGTGTTAATATTATGAAAATCACCAATTTTGGTAAAATTATTAATGTTTTTCTTAACATACATAACATTTTCAAAAATATATTGAGATGCAACTGTCAATATATTAATTTCTTTAAACTTTTGCCTTAAGGAGTCTTTAGGGCCTAAGTTATAGATTGCACGAATAGCTCGCTTCTGCAGGACAAATATCGGTTGAATACCGGCTGCATTACCCCAAAGTAAAATGCCATAGGACATAATACTATGGAAGTAACTGAAGTAAACAAGTCGAGCCGTTTCTACGTCAGTTAGTGATCTAATTTTTTTGACCGCGAAAGCTGCAGAGCTAAGTCTATTCGCCAATCCATCAATATGGGGTCCCCATTGTAATTTGGAGTCTATGGGGATACCGAGAAATACCGTAGAAACGACAGGATCTACGGGTTCACCATTCAAGAGTACATCGGCTTTAACAACTTTCGTGTTAGGTGTTCTAAAAATAATACATTTAGTTTTTTTACTATTCAATAGTAAGTTATTAACACTGAACCAATGTACTACTTTCGAGAGAGCATAGTTTACATCGTCATATACGATTTGTCGTCTTTTTATTTTAAAAATCAGTAAGGTGTCATCAGCAAACAATACTATCTCTTGATCCTTTTCAACTAGATATGGTAA
>JAATLQ010021926.1:0-14397 GCA_013421005.1 Heliconius erato x Heliconius himera
CAGCGCAACATAGGTATATGATTTCATATTTCGTTTAAGTATTTTTAAATAAAAGAATATTAGGTAGACTACCAGTGGGTAGTCTACCTAATATTCCTGGAACATAGTGATATTGTTTATGATTTTTACCATTTAAGTATTCTGTTGTTTGTGTCGTTTGTTTAAGGAACGTAATTCAGTATATTAAGTAAATAATTCAGTAGTTTAAGCGGGCGAAGCCGCGAGTGGGTCGCTAGTAACAAATAAATATAAAATTTATTCTTCGTGTTTCGTATTAATTGCTTTAGTTATACGATCTGAGTTTCCAACAACGAACTTCTATCCTGTTGCGCGAAATAGAAAACTTTAACGCGAGGACTAAGCAAGTCTCCGAATATATTGCTTTCGGAGTTCAAGCGTGTTTTCTGACTTTTAATGGTGTCACGTACTCATGCGAAATTGGTGTTGCCATACTTGGCGTCACATAGCGTAAGCTTGATTGTAAGTATATTTTATTATATGTGTATATTTGCGCATAGCGTGTCACTGTAGATGTGGCAGGTTGTTAGATGGATTCCCATCCGAGAAAAGAAAAGACAGAATGTAAGATCAGTATAAAGGCAAGATATCAGAACAAGTAAATGAAGTGGTATATTTAGGGAAATATGTTTAGTGGAGATGGAAGATACGAAATGGATGCGGGAAGATATATATATGTATACGTCAGCACAAGTGAACGTTTGGCCGTACACAGTATAGTTGGTGCCGACGCTGTGGATATTACAGAAGAAGAAAGAAAGAAATATATATGCCGTAAAAAGGCGATCTCTTCGTAGGATATGCGAAGTCAGCATAGCCGATAGAATCCGCAATGAAGAGATACACAGAATGATAAGTACTAGCGAGGATGTCACAGTGAGAATGAAGAACATGCTTAGCTGGTTTGGGCACATCGAACGAATGAGTGATGAAAGAATGGCCATGAAGATTTATATGATGGAAAAGCGATTGGTAAGAGAGGCATAAAGAGACCTGGGTTGACTTTCGAACATACAGTAACAAATATACTGGAGGAAGGTACTGGTAACTTTATAGATACGAACGATATTTTACACTATGTCTTAAATTTTAAAGCACATTGCGAGAGTGTTTTTGTTCGGTAAGTGCTCTCATAGTATTTTTCAATCATAGACAATCACAATAAGCCTTTTAAAATACATCAGTACATACGAAAATCATAAATTTGTGGACTGTTAAAGTTATTATCATCAAATGGGTAACTTTAACACACAGAAAATCATTCCTAAAAAGACAGACATAATTAGTCTTCATATTAATTTAGGTAACATTGGTTAAATAAAATAAATAAATCAGCTTCATGCTGTATCCCACACACAGCAGGGTAGGCAGTGGGAACCTAGTGTTAAGACACTACTTTCCCCACTTTCTGCTGAATTCTGAAGGCATTGCGTATTGAGTGGCAGAACTCGACGCCGCGCTTAACCTCGACACCAGAGCGAAGAAATGGAAATATAAATTTAAGTAAATATTTCATCTCCTCGAGTGGGGATCGAACCCACAACCAGTCGGTTTTCCAGTCTTACCTCGTGCCACTCATGCACATTGGTTCATGTTTTTATTAAATAATGGATGCAACTGGTGTAATAAAACAACCATTCCGCAGTTTTCCCTTATATTATAAAAAAATGAAGAATTAGTCTCGAGCCTGTTTGCTGTATATATTAAATCAATATAAAAAATACTTAAAAACACGTTTAATAGAAAACTTTTAGGCAAATTAAAAAGAAAACAAGTGAAAAAAATTTAAACAGACAAAAAAAATGTAAGAACTTGAGTATGAATATAAAATTAACGTTTATTAATATATATTTAAAATATTTTAAATAAAAATAGTCAATAGTATTGTATCATACGGAAAAATTATTGCGACGAGTTCGAGGTCCCACTGTCAATGTTATCCGGACGAGTCAAAGTTACTCAGATTAATTGCACTCAAATTCATTTTTTTTCTAAATATCAAAATTTCGATCAGTAAGTAGATACTAACATCAAACGTTAAATTAGTTAGTGGGTTCGATTTCCACTCGAGGAAATATTTTTTTAATAATTTATAATATTTTCATAGTTCTTGTGTCGAGATAAAGCGCGGCGTTGAATTCCACTACTCATTACGCATACCTGCAGAATTCGGTGAAAAATGAGAAATGCTAATATCTTAATGGGAAAGAAATGTCTTACCACTTACTACGCTCCCAGGTTATTTATGCTTACCTTGCTATGTGCGGGATATAACATAAAGATTAAAAAAAAACTAAAGTTTAGTGAATAATTTGTGACGAGTGTTATTTTATGCGTGAAATTAAATATACTAATAATGTTAATTAAACTAATAAGTTATAAATACATAAAGCAATTAAGCTGGACCGAGCACTGAGTTAGGAACTATGATCTAATTTTACGTAAATTAATTTTCTCCTACAACGCTAACTATAATATTGTTAATATGATATAGTCTTGATTAATTGGGAAAATCTACACTTTTGATTTTTCGTTATTTTTGGACGCAAAAAGTATATTTAAGAACAATAAAAAAATATTTTTTTAATAAAACTTACTTTTTCTCAGAACAATAATAGCTAAATAAGGTGCACAATGTGTATCTTTCAAAATACATACAGCAAACAGTGTTTTATTTATAGTATTCGATTCTCGATGAAAATATATTTGCCGTGTGTGAATATATGTACATAAGAAAATAAAATGAATTTTAAAATACGTTGAGAGCTATAAAATTATATTTACGTTGCATATATTATGTCGGAGTTGAAAGTTTCAGTTTAAAAAATACAAAAAAATTTATTGTCATATAAATAAAATTTGTAGTTTTATAGATTAATAGATGTAGTTTATCATAAGATTTTATGTTTAAATGCAATACTGTTCTTGGCATCGGTAAATATTGTTATGCAATAATATGTTTTTTTATCAGAAAATCATGAGGTGGTAGATCTGAGTATATGATTTGAATTTTAACTGGTTATCTCTAAGCTTTCCTGAAATAAAGGGTCTTGAGAGACAGACAGACAGACGGACGGACAACAAACAGATCTTATAAGGGTTCCTTTTTTATTAAAAAGATACGGAACCCTAAAAAGCATAATTTTTCTAGGGCGTCCAAGATGAAAGGCTTGTCCGCAGCGACCCCTGCCGGCCCTTACGAGGGCTGCAATGTTTCATCCGTGCACCTTGAGAGAGAGCACTGATAGGACGTCTGCCTAGGCGACGCGCATCAGTGCGTCACCTGTGCTCATGTATCAAGTGGCAACGATTGCAGCGTTGGGGATCGCCACCCAACACGCCATGTCCAGAACAGCAGCAGGTGGAGGACGAAGCTACAAATAGCTACGTGGAATATAAGAGGAGGGATTGAAGAAAAGATGAATGAATTAATAATGTGATGGATGATAGAGATTTGGATGTCGTTAGTATGACTGAGACCAAGCGAAAGATGAATTTACCGGGCAGTCCGGTCACCTTTTAGTTGTTAATTATTTGTGGTTTCGTATGTAAAGTATGGTGACAAGAGAATAAATGAAGCTGGAAAGCTTTTATTGAAAATTTGTTATGAAAGGTATTTATTTGTGGCAAACACGATGCTTGAACACAAACGAATTCACATGTTTACATGGGAACGAGCGGAAGGAAAAAATATGATTAATTTATTTCTAGTGGATTAGTGTATTCGAAGTGAAGTTATGAACAAAGGAGTCTTTAGGGGCTATATAGAAACAGACCACTATCTAATCGTTGCTAGAATAAGATGTCTGTTCGCAGGTTGGCAGCTACATGTGGTGTGCAAACTTCGAATTATCGCATAAGCAGCTGGAAGCTTCAAGATCTACCGATTAGAGAGGAATATCAAGAAAGAGTTTCCAAGAAGTTAGACAGCGAGAGGGCTATATGGTAGCAAAAAGCGCGACGAATGGTTGGATGATGAAGTGCAAGACACAGTTGAAAGAAAGAAGAAAGCGTGGCAGGATTATAAAGCTTCAAGTAGGGATTAAAATATGAGAGAGATAAAAAAGAAAGAGTATAAGCTGCAAAAGCATCAAACGAAAGTATTAAAGTTAAGAAAAATATGAAGCGTGAAAAGACCGAAAAAGAAAGAGATGAAAGATTAACGAACAACTTCAGGGAAAACACGGCGAGAAGTTAGTGTTTCTCAAGGTTGCTCGCTAACCTGTAGAATAAAAGACGAGCTTTCAAAAGACCGGAAGCGCAACCGAAGATGTCCGCTTGGTTGTTCATGTTCACTTGTATTTGGATAGCTGTTTCCAAGGAGTGAAACAAAGTAATATGGGATTGTTATTAAAGTATTATTATTATTATGGGAGTGAAAGTAGGTGACTTTATTGTGAATTGCCTGCTGTACGCAGATGATGCAGTACTCATTGCATTATCACAATGCGAGTTGCAGGTATTAGTCACCACGCTGAAAGAAGGGTGTGTAGAAAATAATATTCCCCCCGCATGGCATGTATGAAGAGGTTGATGATAGTGAACGAGGCGATAAAGGTACTGTATAATATATACAGGTGCTTGGCACTCCGTTCTCTCTGCCTACCTCGCAAGGGATAAAGCGTGAAGCTAAGTTAAGTTAAGATAATTTTTATTTTATGATATCAGAACTTTAAAATTCCAACTCTATTTTAAATCTTATTATTAAAAATTACACAAAAAAAGGCTCACACGTGTGCAGGAAAATCAGTAATTAATAAGAAATGTTCCTACATATCCCTACCTGTAACCCATTTCTAAAGTAAACTCATATCTTCACTGGCGGTACAGATATAAGCTGTAAGTGCATAAAATTATACTTAAATATGTAAATGGTAACGAGAAAAGTCATTCATGTAGCAGAGAAATATTTTTTTACGATGCGTCGTAGTAGGTTGCAATGTACTAACATTATAACACTGGTTGTTCGACATAAGTTCTTGTTTGTAGTTATTATAGCACTTTAATTTTACGAACGCAGCTCGAGTAAAATTTTAATGATATGTAAATTATCGCTAGCGTTGCACATTTGGGAGATGCTTGACAAAATAACACTAGTAGTAGATCTAAATACCGCTGGCAATATTTTTTTAATTATCAAAACGAAACTAACGAAAAAGACGCAAAAATACATCATCACACATGCCTAGCACAGGCACGTTTAAATAATATCATATAAATTCGTAGAGATTTCACTTCTGCTAATATTATTTATGATGTAATAATTATTAATAAATGATACATAATATAAAGTTAAGACTAAGTGGTCATCGCTACTACTTTTCAAGCAGCCATGTAGTGCTTGCATTTCTTCTGGGACAGAGTACCCTCTTCCCTACCCACCCGGTGTCGCTGTAAAGGCCAATAGGGCTAACAGCAATTACCTCAAGTTCGAAAAAAAAAAGAAAAAAGCTACTACTAGTTTTTACTTCACTATTAGCGACCAACGTATACGCATGAAACGATAAAGTCGACAACGACAAATCTGTCGCGTTTACAGTCGCTCGCATGTGCTCCTGAGCCACGACGGCCTCTGATGAAAAATCCTAGATAATCCTTGTAATTTTGGGATATTCGTGTGTACCTATTTATAATATAAACTTTATTTTTTGATGCAATTTTTTACATTTCTGTTTTTTCGATTTTCTTATATAGTATAATAATATATTATAACCAATACTTATAACGGCTACTCTTATTATCTATTTTATACCAAAGAGGGTTTGGTTTTAAACTATAATATTATAATATAATTGCTTTGTAGGCTTTACACGACGATTTACGTCATAGGGTTCGTCTGTCAATATGCAAGTAAAGATGGCGTCACCAAGTTTCCTCACGTGCGTTTGTTTACTTGGGCGTGACATCTAAAGAGTGTGCGAATCCAAAATTCGCTTCGTTTGGACAATTTTATATTACTTCCTGTAATTTTGTTAGAAAATTTCTATATATTTATACGTAGATATGGTCACATACGTATTAGCACTTACATAAAAGCATGTTGTTATTTGCTTAATCAAAAAACTTATTTCGTTTTTATTTTTAAGAAAAGCAAAGTCAGAAAAATATCATTTTTTGTCTCTAAATGCTCTTTATTTGTGATATATGATGTGTGAACCAGTTCACCATGAGCTTTTTTGGATTTAAATATGTAATTTTTAAAACATGCTCCATTTTTTGTATTTACTAGGTGAGTATAATTTTAAATATCATTTTATCATATAATTTTTAATATAAAAAAATATAAATATTTTAAATTTTGAATATCGGCTTAATATTTTATATTTGTTAGTACCGAATATACCTATTCGTACCACACAATACAGGAACAGGCCTCATCAAGAATAGTGTACAGAAAAATAAAGAAAAAGGAAAAAAAATGAACACCAAGGAATTAGGTATATTTTTTTATTAAACAAAAAAAAAATACATTGCATTTTACAAATATAACATATAATAATTTAAAAAAAACTGAGGTCCCCAGATAATAAACCTGGACCGAGTTAATCGAGCGGGATACAAAGTCCCCCGGCTGAGGTCATTAAAATGAAATTAGCTTTCATGTTGCCGCTACGCTCGTGAAAGGAAAATTTTCATATAAACTGGATAAGTAACAATAACAGACCCTGCTCTTAGTTACCGTAATGTGGTTAAAGAATTTCCTTAATGATGCCTCTGCACGAATACTAACTTTTGTTTGGGAACTACAATTGAAAAAGCACAGAAATCGTATTGCGGGTAATTGTGGAGCAATTTATATTTCATTTCGTACAAACGATTTTAAAGTTGAATTAATTTTAGTTGCCTAATGTGCTGTTCGTAGAAATGTTTGGTCCATTATTAAGTGGTTTTGTAAAGTTTTAGAAAAACACTTTATAATGGACCGAACATTTCTATGAATAGACTGTTTCCCAGCTCCTCCTTCTAGAAATCTAGTTACCTAGACGGAGTATTAAGACATTCCGTTTCCCATTTTGTTCCGAATTCTGTAAACATTGCATGTTGAGGGGCGGAACTCTAAGAAACGCTTTGCCTCAGCTCCATAGCGAAGAAATAAAAATATTAAATATGTCATTTTTGGTGATTTTTTTTTGTAAATATTTTAATTTCAATCACATTTCATAGCATCTTCAAATCGGCAATATTATAATTTATTTATAAAATTATATTAATTACAAAATAAATATATATCCGTTAACCTCCCGCCAATATAAAATTAAACTTTCTAATTGGCTATGGCAATACTTAACTTGCACGCATGCACGCACGCACACACGCACGCACGCATGTAGTTATTTAATTTTGTTTTAATATTTAAATTTGATATAACATACGTAACGACGTTTTGTGAGGTGGGAGATAATAACTGCGACACAGTATTGTACTACTGCAGTTGTTATCGTTTTAAAATGTTATTGTTATACACAAAATTTTGAAATAAATAAACATTATTATTAATGTTATATTATTATTACTTTTTAATACAATAAAATTTACATTAGTATAGTATTTATTTTTATATTTTACAGTAAAATAAAACATATATGCTAGGCCCCATATCAATTGTCCATTCCTGGTTTTGTGGGCCATACATTATAATTTATGAAAATAATTGAATAATTAAATTATACAATGAATGAATTGAGGCCAGTTGTAGCGCATGGGCACAAAGTGTACCTGTAATTCGACTGGTTGTAGGTTCGATCCCCACTCGAGGAGATGAAATATTTATTTACATTTATATTTTCATTTTTTCGCTCTGGTGTCGAGGGGACAGCGCGGCATTGAGTTCCGCCATTCAACACGCAATGCCTCCGGAAATTGGCGGAAACTGAGGAACGGAGTGTCTTAACACTAGGTTCCCTCTGCCTACTCTGCTATGTGCGGGATACAGCGTGAAACTGAAAAAAAAATACAATTATTTTCATAAATTATAATAAAAGCGCAATAATTCACAAAACGTAGGGCTTTCAGATCGCGTTAGCATTCATACCGTGCAGTTCTCTTTTCTTGTCCTGATTATTTCTTTGGACGGCTTCCAATTTGAATGAAGGGGAATTTGATAGTCAAATTTTACGTCTTTATTCATATTTCTTTTATAATATTGTAAATGTGAAAATTTAGAGGTTTCTTCAATCTTGACTTGGAAATGGCAATGATTATAATAAAAGACTCTCGACGTAATGGTAAATACTCGGTCGTATATTAAATATCTTAAGCGTTTATGAAAGTCCATTTTCTAATGTACCTACCTAAGTAAAATACATATATTTTTCGTTTTTATAATGATATTTATATACATTTTTTTCTTAGATAGCTAAAAATATCTTTCAAATTTAGATAGGCATCAATAGTTTAAAATATATGATGAAACTTTTTTCACTGAGGTCGGTCAGAGCCGGGGCGCAAGCTGTAACCGCCACAAATTATGAGTTTGATTCTTACTTGAGAAAATAAAATATTAAATATTTTCATTTCCTTGCTTTGGTAACGAACTAAAGCGCGACGTTGTGTTCCGCCAAAAAGGTGCTTTTTTTTTCAAAAATGAGTTTGATTTATCTTTGAATTAAATTAGTTCATACTTCACAGCCAAGGAAAATAATTAAATCAATAATTTTCAAGGTACGACTATATAAAAACAAGGAACCCCACAGTTTAATAAAAGTATAGAATACTTATCTAACTTGGCACATAAAATTCTTATACATTTTGTTCAAACTTCTTTATATTTCTGCATGTATATGGAATGGCTATGTTTATTCGTATTCGATATAAAATTTTTAAGTTAATAGTATCTAAAAATTTAGGCCAGTTATGACGCAGTGGCACAAGCAAGCGACTGTAAACGCGATCGGTTGTGGATTCGATTCTCATTCTAGAAAATAAAGTATTTAATATTTTCATTTTCTCGCCTAATTGGTATATAGGCAAAGCGCGGCGTCTAGTTTCGCCACTCGACTGCCTCCAGAATTTAGAGGAAAGTGTAGAACGGAAGTGTCTTAATAATAGGTATTTGAGGCCGGTCGTGGCGCAGTGGCACGAGGTGTGACTGCAAAACCGACTGGTTGTGGGTTCGATCCCCACTCGAGAAGATGAAATATTTACTTAAATTTATATTTCCATTTCTTCGCTCTGGTGTCGAGGTTAAGCGCGTCGTTGAGTTCTGCTACTCAACACGCAATCCCTTCAGAATTCGACAGAAAGTGGAGAACGGAGTGTCTTAACACTAGGTTCCCTCTGCCTACCCTGTTGTATGCGGGATACAGCGTGAGGCTAATTTAATTTTAATTTTTACTAGGTACCCCCTGTCTACCCTAGGTACTATGTACAGTATACAGAGTGAATCTAAAAAAAAATATCTCTCTAAATATCTACTAGGTAGATTATACACTTTAAATTGTATTTGAAATTAATTTTATGTATTAATGTACATAAATAATTATATATAAATTTTTAAATTATAATCTATATATATATATTTTTGGTGTGTAGTTTTATTTTTTTTTTAGCTGTATAACGGCTGCGTTGTATAACGCACATGTTTTTTTTGTTTGTAAATATGTAATATCATTAATTTGTAAAATTTACAATTTATTATTGAAATATTAAAAATTATGAATTAGTAAAAAACTATTATATAGTTATAGGTTAAAATATTACTACTTCATTGTTTTATGTTTTTTCGATTTACGCCGTATTCCGTAAATAGCCGAATTGACAGGGAGAACCTATTAAGACATTCGATTATCACTTTTGGCACTATTTTCGAGACATTGTGGATTGTTGAGGCGGAACCTAACACCGTCTTTTTACCAGAGCGGGAAAAAGAATAAAAATCTTTCCCCAAGTGAAAACCGTCATGACTACCACAATCGTCGTGTTTACACTACAACGGCATTTATTTTTTAATTTATTTTGTAAATTACTTTTAATTAATATACGACTATATTATGATTATAAGGTTATAAAATAATATAGAAATAATTTGTTTTAACTTATTTAATTATCAATGTGTGCATAATTAACAAGTAGCTTTAAATATGCTATTTATACAGTTTATTCTAAGACAATTTTAAGGATTACAACAGTTTTACAAAAGCATATTTCATTTTTTTATTTAAAATGGTTTCTTATAGGGTTTTTATACATAAAATACGATTATTTATCATTTATTTTAGAATAAAATATACTTAAATAAAATAGCTATTATAAAATACATATAAAGACTATAAGTTACAGATGATAAAAAAATATTGATTCGTATTCATATTGTACAGCATATTAAAAAAACTAAATAAAGACAAATAGTACATATTATAACTTATACAAAAAGTCACTCACAAAATATTTTATAAAATAACAACTTTTGTTTGATTTAACAGAAAATAAAACAAAAAAAATTACACAACTCAATGTTTATATTTACTATGTATACATGCAGAAAATGAAAAATACCAATTCAATTTGGCATATTTGTTTAGGAAACTATTGTTTCCCAAACAAATATCGATCAATATATTCGATTTTATTGTAATTCGATTACATGATATTTAAGAATTCTTTATACCAGATAAAAATGCTATTCCAATAATATTTACAGACCTAAAGAGTACAACGTACATACATAATATATAATAGTAATATCGAATAAACTATACTTAAGTCTACTCGTAACCTGGAAGCACACAGAAATAATTATAGATATATATAATTAATTAATTATAATTACAATTTTATACATTTTTATAAAATAAATCGAGATACAAGAAAAACTACAGGAAAATTGTTCCAAGGTACACATTCTTTTAGTTTTTGCCGGTTTGATTATGATGGAACTTTTTATTTTATAATAAATATGAATGTATTCAACGCTATTACGGTAAATATCTAGATGATATAAGATTACAAATTAATTTTGGTATTTTCATATTGTATGAAGATAAACATGCTATAAAATGTAGATCAGATACACACTAGTATCTGGATAATGGTTTGTGTATGGCAGAGGGAATCTAGTGTTAAGACACTCTGTTCTCTATTTTCTGCGGAATTCTGCAGGCATTTCGTGTTGAGTAGTGGAACTCAACGCTTAGCTTTGCTTTTGCTTCGTCAATAATGTTAAATGTTAGCGAATTACATTTTCTGCTTACAATAAGCAAAATTCAATTGAAATCATTTAAATTTAAACGTCTTGATAACGATCTGCTCGTCAGAACAGTGTACTCGTCTATAGAAGATAAAGTCATTAATTTAAATCTGTTGAAATTATGTTAAATATTTGTCATACAATTCGACAAGACCTTTTACTTAAATTAATTTTAGGTTTCTGTGAATTCTAACATAGCATCGAGTTACATTTTCGAGGGCCACTTGATCTTTAAGTAAATAATAGGAGTTAATTATCTCGAGTAATTCTATCTCAGTAGCCACAGTTAAACTTATTTCTTATGACTACCATTTACATTTCTCTTAAGATTTGATATTAAATAAACCATTTTCTAAGGTCCAAAGCTAAAATGGCTTAAGGCGATAATATATATACTTGGTAAACTATCCACATACAAATATACATAATATATTGATATTACGTTAAAGAAGTTCCATTGTCAGTATATTGTTACAGCAACATCTATAAAATAAAGCTGAAGAACGAAAATTTCTTCCAAAATGTAGCCACGTTGCAGGTCAACCCAAAACTCACTTGGAATTAATAATTTATTGTCAATCTCTGACCTTATCTTCTTGGATCCGTACCTTTTATGCTGGTCCTTTGTTGGCTATAATGAAGATATGTCTCGTGCCCTACCATCGCTATACACATATAATACAAGTGAAGTTAATTTGTAAGTTTGTTCACGTTATAGGAATACACGAGCCCTCAATACACTTTAGGCCCGGTTCACAAGTGCCTCGAAATCCGCCACAGTCTTCACCGAGCGTTCTCGCACACACTTTGCAGCATCTGTAAGAAAAAGGAAAGTTTGAAACACAACTAAGATAAATTGTGATTTATTGTGAAATATTGACGTATTACTTAATTCGAGGCTGTCGTGGCGCAGTGGCACCGCATGCGACTGCGAAGACGTCGATTATCGATTCAATTCTCACTCGATGTAAATAATTATTTCCATTTCTTTGCTCTAAAAATTGAGTAGTGGCAAACGGAGTGTATGAACTCTATATATACTCTCTGCCTACTCTGATAAATACGATACAGTGATATTTTTTTATCTTCATTAAAAAAAATTGTATCGATTTTATTTTAGACTGCCTGTTCCTCGTTAACGTCGGAAAATAGGTAACAAGCCACTTTGACGGCTTTTGAAGCAATTAGAGCTGACATGTTTGTATAAAGAGAGCTACAATTTTAACATTTTCGTTTTCTTTTGAAATAGTAGCTATGTTAATTTACAAAAAAAGGTTGGAGATATTCTATATTGTGTACAAACAAACTTATGGGGTGCTTTTAAGCCCAATATAGACTTCTACGAAAGAAGATAACGACCTATTATAAATACTATTAATTACATATACAATACTTCTATAAATGTACAGCCAGCTTAATATATATTTTAAATATGAATATTTAAAAAAAATAGGCATTTTTTTTTATTATTATGACAGTTTTCTCTTGCTAATGTAATTAACAAGTAATAAATATACTATACGTTCTCATTAAACTACGTAAAAATTGGCAAAGTGATCAGAGCATTTGGTTTCCGAGAGGTCCGGGTTCAAATCCCGTTACGTTCAATTTTTATACGTTTTCTAAAAAAATAAACTTCTTTCCTAAGCGTGGAAAACTATACACATTAAACATACAAAAAACTTAATGTTGCTGCTACTACAATAATTTATTTTCTAATATTTGAAAATATATTATTTCTTTACTTTAAAGATTTTTATAAAAGAGGTATTCAAAATATATAAGATATATTCTTGTGGAAGTCGCTTTAAAATAACAAGTTCTACTGACTCCGTAATTTCATTAGATCCAAGTTTTATTTTGAAGTTCACGAGGAAGTTTGTGTAAATGGCTTGCTCTATGCCCGGGAACTAATAACGAAAACTTTGGGAAGTATCTGTATAAGGAGCTGCTTCCTATATCGTTTGCATAAAATATTAATATTGGGTGTAGAAAAATATAACATGGAGACTATCCTTGGATTATATTATAATAGAGACTATCGCGTCTCGTTGATAGTAAACAAGTTCATTTATTTCAAATTTTTTGCTCTAATAACATAGGTTATGTAATGAATTATTTTTGTGAACGAGTACAATTCAATTCACAAATTGAAACTGTAATAACCCTTCCTTTGTTGTCGGATAAAAAGTAGCGATAGAAAAAAAACAAATAGGTATTTAAATAAAAAATATTATAAGTTTGGTTTATATAAGATAACAAGACTTGTTTCTAATAAAGGGAATTTGTGAATCTCTAGTGTTCGTGGTTTTTTATGTTGGGTACAAGAAATTCTTATTTTATAAATCTTATCTTAACTTATGTATATATTTATTTAAATAATAATATGCCAAAAGAAGATTACTATCGCTAACATCTTGTAGTAGAAAGATCGAAGAAATATATTAATTCATAAATATGAATTACAACATTATCTAGAGAAAACTCATAAATGTTTAATAATATTGTTTTACAATTTTAAAATTTTTCTATCAACTTATACAAAAAATATTTAGTGCTTAAACTCTGCGCCGATTATTTACCGTGTACCGCATGGCTTAGTTGGTCAGAGCGCTTGGACGGTCTCCAAAGAGGCGCGAGTTCAAATTCCGTTCAAATCGCTACGTTCAAATTTTTATACGTTTTATTAATAAATATTATTACATTTATTTTATATAGTTTGACTAAAAAATTCGCCATTATTATAGGTCTGCTGTATAGTAAAAATATTACACGCTGTTTTGTACTACTATTACTACTATCGATACTATTATCGATCATTGATTGACAGATTCACAGAAAATATGCCGACAGGCTATCAAGTCCTATACATCTAATACGACTATATTCACCACTTTATCATCCATATTTTTTTTAATTTCACTCACCTGCACGGATCCCACACAACGATGCCCAGACCAGGGCAACCACTCGGCTCCAACGCCTCACATTCCCTGGGGTTGCACACACAGTCCCATCCCCGCACCGCCCCCGCCACCACTACCAATGTCATCATCGCCAACCACCTGCTCATACTGTTCACATCACATAATCGATTGCGCTTTATACTGCCCTTGGTTCATCAATTTGCTCATTCTGCAAAAAAATTTATAATATATTATTGTTCGTATTATATATTATCCATATTATGTAAA
>JAATLQ010021926.1:22945-35598 GCA_013421005.1 Heliconius erato x Heliconius himera
TGGGTTTCATTCCGAATTTCATTATAGTTTTATTTAAAAAAAATAAAAACTGAAAAATATAAATTATTTAAAATAACGATAACTACTATATGAAATTAAATTATTTTTAGCATGGTAATAGTTCAAAGCCCAATGCAACTTATAGGATAGTTTTTATCATAGAGTACAAAGAATTTTTACCAGAAAAAATAACATAATTATATTTTTTAATAAAAAAAATTGACTTCTTCAATTTCAATCGGATTTCATACTCTGAACTTAACCAAACTTTCACCAAACTACGCTTTATGTGTACCCTTTCTAATAAAAAAAGAATCATTAAAATCGATTGAGTTGATATTTAGATATTCGTCCATTTGCAGCGCACATACTTAATGTAAATTTGAGATTTATATGATTTTGTCATAGATACCATTGTCGGAAATGAACTAAATTAAAATAGGACTATACGAGACGCATTCATTAGCTTCCAAATAAAAAAAGAATCATCAAAATCGGTTCACACAGTCAAAAGTTCTGAGGTAACAAGGATAAAAATACAGTCGAATTGATGACCTCCTCTTTTAAGAAGTCGGTGAATAAAAATTTGACATAATTAAATTACGATTATTGTATTTAACCACACTTTAAAAGAAGAAAGTAAATTGAGGCCGTTCGTCGCACAAGGGCACAAAGTGTAAACTGGATGTGGGTTCTATTCTCACTTGAGGAAATTAAATATTTATTTAAATTTATATTTCCATTTCATCGCTCCCGACTTACGCTACCCCGTTTTATGCGAATTCGGAGATACGCGATTTGTTATTTTGATTGCCGCGCATCGGCTCTCTCGCTCTGTCCACTCAGTGTTCAGCGACAGGTTTAAACATGTTCCGCGTGAAATTGTTTTATATTATAATCTCTAATTATGTCGTCTAAAAGAACGAAAAGTGAGTCATTTGAGCATAACAAGAAAAGAAAAACACTGTCTTTGGAGTGTAAACTAAATATAATTAAAGTGTAAATGAAGTAAAAATGAAAACTTGTGAATTGAAAAAGAAGAAAAATTTAACTCGGCAGGCAACATTGTTAGAATATATGAAGCCTTCGATATCAAAATAACTCCGCTTTAGGTTACTTTATTCATAACAATGTATTTTTTTTTATTATCCTACACTTTATTAAACATTTTTCTTCTAATTTATGTTTTTTTTTAACTCTGGTCCAGATTAAAGAATCTTTATATGAAAAGTTGAACCCCGACTTACGCGAATTCGACTTACACGGCAATCGCTCGGTCCCACCTACCGCGTAAGTCCGGTGTATTACTGTATATGTATTTGGAAAGTAAATTCTGATTGTGAGTTCATAGTTTATAAAACTTTATATTGTGTTTAGATGACGCGGTGATGTCAATACATTTTAATCATTGGCGTTATATTTACGTTGCATTCATTTACAATAGATATATTTCTCAAGAGAACTTTCTCAAGTCTATATATTTAAAAAATACATTAAATATTCATGTTAAGGATGTATCAAATATATTAATGTCATCTGTTAAAATAGCGAGAAGCTGATTAAACTTAATGTTATACTCAAAACAAATGAATTGTATGTAAATTTATTAATACGTTTCAAGTATGAAAAAAAGAAAAAATGCAATATAATTGCGTTTTTCCTTTTTTTCCAATATTTTATATTTCTATTATTTATATCGATATATCAGGGCCGTAAATGCGAGAACAAAGCTGCCATCTTAGTACAGAGTAACCTCTAAAAATGTATTTACGTGTTATAGTTAAAGAATAAAAAGAATGTGTGATTCCTCTATAGAATATATTATTCTACATTATATCATAAAAACAGGTTTAAACAGTGCATATGAAGGTATCCTCCTGTAGTATAACTATTTTCAATTACTATCACCACTACAGCACCACTTTAAATAAAACCACAGTTTTAACTACTCTATAATAATAAAAAAGTTCTTTTTTCAAACAAAATAAATAATAAAATTATCGTTGTAAAACAAAATATAATTTGTCGAGAACGACGCACGCACACATAAATCTATCAAAGGGAAACCGCCGCAACATTCCGAAATCGAGTCGCAGATATTGGCGGCAAAGTTCAAAGTTCTAAAAATTTTAGTAGTATTTTTGTAGTAGTGTATGTTTACGTTATCGGTATCTATCTATGTGTAACCGCGTCACACGAAATATAGATATGAATAAACATCGTGAAATGAACAAAAAAACCTATGTCTTCGCTGTTGATGTATCTTGCTTAATTTCTTTAGGTATGGGTTTAAAATATTTTACCCTATATGCTATTTCCGTAAAAGGAGCGCTGACGCGCTTCTCTTCTCTTCTTTGTTAAAGGCCAAAGTTGTAGCTGTAACGCGACTGGTGTGGGTTCGATCCCCACTTGGAGGATTGAATTATAATTTAATAATATTTTCATTTCGTTCAATAATATTTTAATTTCGCACATCAGTCACACATTATACGCAATATCTTAATACTTACATTACAACATAATCTCATAATCTTACGCATAATCTTTACCCTGCTAAAGGCGGGATAAAGCGTGGATCTGGTTTTAACTTTGTGTGAACCGATTAAAATAAAGTCCAGTCCAGTTGAGGCCAGTCGTGGCGCAGCGGCAAGAAGTGTGTCTGTAAAACCGACTGGTTGTGGGTTCGATCCCCACTCGAGGAGATGAAATATTTACTTAAATTTATATTTCCATTTCTTCGCTCTGGTGTTGAGCGAATGAGAACACACAATGCCTCCAGAACGAGAACACACAATGCCTCCAGAATTCGGCAGAAAGTGGGGAACGGAGTGTCTTAATACTAGGGTTCCTCTGCCTAACCTGCTGTGTGAGGGATACAGCGTGAAGCTGATTAAAATAAAACTAATATTAAATATTTAAGGGCAGATTGCCAAAATCTAAACAAAAAAGGATTTAAATCGGTTAAGCCGTTTCTGAGATTATCGTGAAGAAACGCACAGACAAACAGACCAACTGACCAAGTTTTATTACATTGTTAATTGTAATATCTTCTATATATAGACACCGATGAGTTAGTATTTTAGTGTAAGTATCGATAAGATGTGTTTTTATTTCAATCATTCAATTGATGATTCTTATGGGAGGTACAAAAATGCGACCTAAAGTTTTAATAACTTTCTCATAAAAAATTTTCATTGCGTTGCAAACATACATAATAGGTATATCAAAACACGAACATAATTCAGCGTGTTGAGTAAATAATTCTGTGGTATAAGCGGGCGAAGCCGCGAGCGGGTCGCTAGTATTATATAATATTTATAAACTGTAAATACGTATTTTGCTATAATAATTTTGTATCATATTATAAATGATACTATTATATTTATATTTCTTTTTATAGTAACATGTTAAATATTTACTATTATAATAAAAAGACATTACATTTATAAGTGATTATAATTCACCAAATCTATTTAACTCTCATTTCACAATTCACATACAAGCGTCTGACAAAGATGGCGGCAGGCATGCTGAGTACATTATTATAATTGTAATTTTACACACCTCCTAAAACATCGTTATGCATTTATTGCAACTTAATAATTAAATAATATTTATCTTTGTATGTTAATGACGTTACGTGTAATAATATTACTATTCCTTGTTTTAAAAATAAGTTATTAAAAACTTACCGACGAAGTTTTCCAAAACAAACAATTGTAATCCGTAATAAACACTTATAACTTATCTTACCAGCCTCGAACACTTATATCACAATTGAAGATATAATCTCACATGCTTTTTAAATATTAAATATAACTAAATATACATTAATTATAAATTAAAACTTCTCTAAGCATTTTGAATTACTATCCTTCACCAGACGCGTCCGCCATCTCCCTTCTCTTTCTTTTTTCTTGACTTTGACGTCGACAGTAGCTTATTCAGCCAACATGATATTTTACAATAATTAAAATATTAATTATGTTAATAATACGCAACGATTAAATATAATTAATATATTTAGTTTTAATAAATATATGTTATATCTGCGTGTTTTACCTACGGTATATTACAACACTTTAATATTACTTGTGAACGGAACGACTAATTAAAGAATTGAACTATTATTTATAAGATTGTATTTATCTTAAGCTATAAATTAAATAATATTATAAATTCATATTTATAATGTTTTTTATACATGATTTTTTAATGAATTATATTATCTACCTACACAATTTAGTTCTGGTATGGATCGTTACAAAGTTTAGTTATTATTATATATTAGTTAATTTAGCCATAAGCATATTTTTAAATTTACGTATAAATATAATTTTGTAAATATACAATATGCTTAATTTTGTTGTCATACATATTACATTTATATAAATATTTAAAGAGAAAGACATTTATGTTCAAAGTCATGACGTTTTTTAAACTCTAATAAACTCAGTTCAACTCAGCTTGACTAGTACATACCAAACAGATTTACACAGCACGACTAATATACACAAAACTATAACAATCACTCACCATTACGTAACCACGAAGTTGGCAACACTACGATCACGTATTTCAGCGTGTAATCGTACCAAAGAACCATTACGGACTTCCTTCTCCCTTGATCAACTAACTTATACAAAGGTCTGATATTATTTACAATGAACCCCGGACTATTATCCACACAATGGTTTTGGCAAATTGGTGATAGAGAAACTTGTTCCATAATAAATAGGCGTAATTTGTAAGCTCGAGCGCCGGCCGTGTAAATTGACCTCGACGAATTTGATCAACTTCGTCCTACATTTAATTCATTAATTAATAGTTACATACAGACAGACAGATTTATTTAATTTTTTAATAGGTTTTTTTATTACATGAGGCCAGTCGCGGCGCAAGGTCACAAAGTGTGACTGTAAGCGTGGCTGGTTGTGAATATTTCCATTTCATCGCTCTGGTGTCGCTAAGTGCGGCGTTAAGTTCCGCCACTTAATACGCAATGCCTCCAGAACTAGGCGGAAAGTGGAAAACGGAGTCTCTTAACACTAGGTTCCCTCTGCCTACCCTGCTGTGTGCAGGATACAGCTTGAAACGGATTTGATTTTGATTTAATAATTACTTTTTTTTAAATTGTGAACACGTCTTGAGCATAATTTACTAATGTTGTAGATATGACAAAAAAAGCAAAAAAATAAACCCAAAATCATATTAATTATATCAAATTAAATATCTAAGACATATATATTACACATACAAAGAATAATCATTCACGTACAAAGCGTGTAATCTAATAATATATTCTAATTATTGACGTTGTTCGCGATGTTGTGATTGACTCGCTCGTCCATGTACTAATTTGTAATGGCTAACTGGAATTAATTACATACATTAAAAGGCTTATTAGTTTAATCGTAATATGAATACAACATGTAATTATTGTGGGGTAGTGTCTGATTATACGCACAGTGGTTGTGGATTTGATTACCATTTTGGGGGATGAGAGTATTTATTTAGTTTTTAATTTTTCTTCTTTGGAGCGTCGGATTTCACTACTCAATATATAATTTACAGAAGCTCTAAGATTAGCAGAAGTCAAGCGCAACAAAAGAACATTTTTTTTTCGCGAAGTAATATAATAAATGTTGACAGTATCGGCATTTTTCAGTAATAATTTGCAGATTTTATAGCATATATACACTTTCGTTTTGAATTACTTAATATTTTTGTGAAAACATTAGTACACGATTTTGTACTATGTAAAAATAAAAAAGATTAACCATAAAAGCATATATTATATGTACTATACAAAACATTTTTGTTTATTACTTCTTTTTTCTCTCTATTTCACTTGAAACAACAAGTACACAAAGAATATAGCAGTGAATACGAAATAAAAAGCTTTAGCTCAATTATATAATATTATTGCGATATGCAAGTCCCTATACAATGAAAATGTATCAATTGCGCTAACCGCGAACCTAGTATTAAGACTCGCGTTCCCCCTTTTCCGCCGCATTCTAGGGGCATTGCGTGTTGAGTGCCACAACTTGCCACGTTAACAGAGTGAGGAAATGAAAGTATTTCATTTCCTTGAGTCGGAATCGAACCTACAACCGACGCGCTTACAGACGCACGTTTGTCCCTGCGTTACGCGATATATGCTGTAAATATTGTATATTAAGTGCTCGTATATCTATCCCTAATACTTAAAATTTATGTCAGCACAATCTTATTTATACTCTTTTAATCATTTAAAACCTTAATCAGCGCTTACCGTGTGGGTTTTGTCATACCATCAGATGAGTCTCAAACAACTCAGTTGTTTTTTGCTTATTCTTATTATTTTTCTCTTATTATCTTTATTGTGTCTTAACATTGATTAATATTTAAGAAAATATCATTATCTAAATGCATCAGTCTGTCTTCGTTTTCAGAATTAAATTTTAGATTCTCCTACATAATTTTCCATTAAGAAAATTATTCGATTATGAAGATTTATGTAAAACGTAAACAGCGTCGATGTTTTCGTCCACTTCTTCCACCACTTCCGTTCTTCATTTTCCTCCGAATTCTTGAGGCATTGCATATTGAGTGGCGGAACTTAACGCAGCACTTTGCCTTGTTACCAAAGTGATTAGGTGAAAATATTAAATATTTCATTCCCCCGACTGGCAATCAAACCCACAATCGTCGCGTTTATTGTCGCACACTTGTCGCCTGCGCCACGACGACAGTTTCACGTAAGTCTTCGTGGGTTTAATACAATAATTTTCTTTATTATTACTTCCACGCCATATGTATAGAATGTTGAGATATTTCATTCTTCAATTTCTTTTTAAGACCTCACATATTAGTGGCGGATATCAACACCAGGTTTTGTCTTCTTACCAAAACTAGTAAATAAAAATTGTTGATTTTCCCAAGTAAGAATCAAACCAACAACAATCTTAACATTTACACATAAAAACACATCAGAGCATAAGAACTAAAAAGTTAAATTTGTCATTAATTTACATCTACCCTTACCCATATTATTTTATTGCGCTCTAAACATTCATTATATGACTATAATATAGCCTGCGTTACTGAGACCCGCAGAATAATTGTGTTCCCATAAACGGGAAACATTGAAAAAGATTACCTATAAAAACGCCACGATTTGTTGGGCGATAAACCGTTGTTTAATGGTTGTGTTTACGATATCCTTTAAACACATTAGGCAAAAAGAAACAGTCGCATAATATTGTCGTGTAGTGTCGTGGCGCAACGGCACAAAGTATGACTGTAAAACCGACTGGTTGGGAGTTTGATCCCCGCTCGAGAAGATGAAATATTTATTTAAAATGTATATTCCATTTCTTCGCTCTAGTGCTGAGGCAAAGCGCGGCGTTGAGTTCTGCCACTCAACACGAAACGAAAGACACAACAGAAAGTGGGGAACGGAGTGTCTTAACACTAGGTTCCCTCTGCCTACCCTGCTATGTGCGGGATACAGCGTGAAGCTGATATTGTATTGTTGCATAATATTGTATTTTTATGTAATATGTGTTAAATATATATATCGGTCTAATAACGTTGTGGTTGTAGGTTCGATTCTAACTTGGGTGAATATTTAATAATAGGTGTTTGTATTGTAATTTCTCACGTGTCGTGCAAAATTTAAAACTCTAGGGCCTTGGAAAGTGAGCTCTCTGATTTTAGATTATGCAAAGAATTTCATACAAAAATTCATGCGTTGTCTTATATTTTTTTTTAGTGCACCAAGGGTTCCACGAGAACTTGAGATAAATGGTCTTGACAGACGGACAACAAAGTGATCCTATATGGGTTCCGTTAGTTTTTGAGGTACGGAACCCTAAAAAAGACACTTGTTATTTCGAAAATTGAGTCAAAAATGGAAAAAGCGTTTTGACACTGATCTATTTAGATTAAAAAAATATCAAAAGTTAAAAAAGAATTAGAAATTGACAACAGAGTGATCTGTCACTGTATGTTTAACTAGATTTTTTTCTACATTATAAGCAACTTTAAATAAATCAACTGCTTGAAGTATAATTAGACATACGACAAATAAAATATATAATTTAATTATTTTACAGCTCTTTCTTATTTCATTTAAAAGTACTGCTGCATTTAAAGTAAATTCATTAAAGAGTTCGTTGGTAAGTGTTTAATGCCATTATTTCACAATACTATTAAGCATATAGCGTTCTTCTTTTAATTTTAAAATAAATTTATAGTATTATATATAAATCTATTGTAAGGTCTTCTTTACTTTTTATTTTTTTTTGTTTGGAAGGAAAAGGCCATAAATATATGGAAAAAATCTGGAAAAATATTCTGGACCAGTTGCTTTTAATGTAATGTCTACAAATAAAAACAGAGTAAATATCCAGATAAGTAGCTTTCATTATTTTGAAAATAAGTACTATTCTTTTTAAAAATAAATTAATAATATTGTAATTGCTTATCAAATCCACGAACTACTGATTTGCAGTCCATATTTATTAATATTACTAAACCAAATAAAAATAAAACGAATTCTATAGTATCAGTATTTTTGCATCGATAATCCTTCATTAAGTAAAGTACTACGCCGCACAGTGTTACAGTGTTTCATATGTTTATGCTAATATCTGACATCGGTCAGCAACTGTTACCCGACTAGCGTTGCCCACGGTCATTTGAATTGCGTTGGCTTTTGAATATTTATTGTATGGGTAATGGAAATTTGGGTGCTCATACCAACTTGTAGCGGAGTGATCCTAAATATTACATACGGTTTGGTAAACTATGTATATATTGGCTACTTTCGCTTACTGGTCGGGTCTATTCAGGATATATATTTCGTACTAATATGCCAAAAACAATGATTTTTATAGGCGATTTCGCAGAAGTGGTACAAGATTCAAATATCGCTTGTAAAATATTAGAATTGTTATAATATTTATTCATCAGCATATTCAAAAACACTGTTTTTTAATATTAGAAAAAAATATTGATTCTTTTAAGGAAAATATATAAGTACTTAATCGGTAAGAGTTAACAGTTTATTGACCTTTATTTCAATTATTGATAACATTTTATAGATCACTTTTAAGTAAATAAACCTTTTTATCTATTATATAGCACTACTTCAGAATAAAATCCTTCATATATTAATTAGTTTTATAATTAAAACATCTTATCATTTTAAATGGGATAACATTTTATTGTTAGTAATTAATTATGCATAACGGATGACTAAAATTTTGTTAACCATTAATACTCATCAGCTTCACGCTGTACCCGCACACAGCAGGCAGAGGGAGCCTAGTCTTAAGAAACTCCGTTTCCCACTTTCTGCCGAATTCTGGAGGCATTGCGTATTGAGTGGCAGAACTCAACGCCGCGCTTTGCCTCGCTACCAGAGCGAAGAAATGGAAATATAAATTTAAGTAAATATTTCATCTCCTCGAGTGGGGATAGAACCCACAACCAGTCGGTTTTACAGTCACACTTTATGCCTCTGCGCCACGCCTGGCCTCTTGATCTGATTTATTTTAATTTAATACTCATATTATGGGGCCATCGTTTAGTTTCGCAGGGGCAAGGATATGACTGTAACGCTCGACGGTTGTCGGTTCAATCCCCACGAGGGGGAATTAATTGTTATTTATTAATATTTTCATTATTTCACTTTAGCATTATTTCTCTTTAACACACAATGCTGCATACAGGATACAGCGTAAAGCGATTTATTTAAAAAAATGTTTAAAAGCACTAATCTCAGGAACTACAGGTTGAAAATTAATTTATTTTTTGTAGTAAATAACTAATTTAATGAAGGCTATCTAAATTAAAAGTTATGTATGCAACATAATCGTTACGTCACGTCAATCGTGTCAATGTAACTAACTCACTGTACCTGCGGTTACCCACTGCACTTTTAATCAGTTATGTGTTTCACATTCGATTGGGAGGGAAGCCGCAGGTAGAAACTAATTATAATATATCCTATTTCTCTTCTTAGTCTAATTTTAATTTATTTATTTTATTTATTTATTTATTAATTATTTTATTTACAAAGCCAATAAAGTGTTACATTAAGACATTCAACCAGAGGAGACTAAAAAATTACAAACAGAGTTTTTTTTTTTTTTTTACAAACAATGTTATTCTTTTCTTTTTTTTTTTTTTTTACAAGAAAATCGCTTGAATGTCGGGAATTTGAACCTTGGATATCTCACTAGGATGCCCTGTATTAGATAATTAGATTAAGAAGAGAAAATAGACATTTTCTCTTCTCAACATTAGAGGCCGGTCGTGGCGCAGCGGCACGAGGTGTGACTGCAAAACCGACTGGTTGTGAGTTCGATCGCCACTCGAGGAGATGAAATATTTACTTAAATTAATATTTCCATTTCTCCGCTCTGGTATCGAGGTTGAGCGCGGCGTTAAGTTCTGCCACTCAACACGCAATGCCTCCAGAATTCGGCAGAAAGTGGGGAACGGAGTGTCTTAATGTGCGGTATACGGCGTGAAGCTAATTTAATTTTAATTAACAAAAAATAATCTAAATAAAAATAAACTTCGAAACCATTGATAGCATCAAGTTATAAAATCATGACATTCAATTAAAACTCGGAAATTTTATTTTAACGTACTAAAGTCCAACATTCAATTTTTTTTCTATAAACCACTAAAGCGCTCGGCGAAGTTATCTGATTTATGTTTGAAACTATAAATCATCGATTCAGTTTTTTATTTCTTCACGCATTATGTTTTTATTGAAAATTGAATTATAGTTAATAGGAAAACGGTGTAATAACTTGACGAGTTGTGACTGCAACGCGACGGTTGTGGGTTCTATCCCTAGGGAATTAATTATTATTTTCATTTCTTCGTTTCGCCTACACTAAGGTAAAATTCCAGCGTAGAGTACCGTCACTAAACACGCAATGGATCAAAATTTGCCGGAATGTGGTGAACAGAGTGTCTTAACACCAGGTTCCCTCTGCCTAACCTGCTGTGTAATAATTTTATCATAAACATATTTAACATAAAATGTGAAATGTGAAATATCAGTAACATTTTAAATTCTCTATACTTGCCTTTTTAACGAAGAGAAGTCGTGTGATGGATTAAGGAAGGCAAATCTACCTTTAATATAAAATATTATAATGCGTTTGTTTAGGTTATCGATTTTTTTAAAGTACTACATCGTTTTTTTGTTTTTTTTTCTTTACCTTTAGGCTGTATCCGTTAGTGTCAAAGTTCTCCATTCGCATTAAGATACTTTCGTTCTTCACTTTCCGCCCAACACGCCACGTTTACACTCATTGCATTTTACAAATTTACATATTGGAAAATAAACAACAAAATAAGTTATTCGATTTTGCAAACCATAGTAGAATATTAAATAAAAGCAGATTACTACATTGTTAATTTTATTAAAAAATAAAGAATTATTACAAAAAAATAATAATAAGCAAAACTTAAATTATATAATATTATTCTAAAAGAGCTTCTCCTAAAAGAGCGAAGCTTTACTCAAGCCGTTGTATTAAAAGCTCGACATCTTTATATCTACAAAACAACTCCACAAAACCAATTGTGTCATAAGGTCGACTCCATGTCTTAGTTAAGGGATCACGCTTGACGGAAACTTAATATAAATATTTGGCGTAAGTACGCATAAAGGTCAAAAGACCCTTTTCATAATAAATCAGATGTGGAAAAGTAGACATGAAAATGTTGCAAGCTTTGTTTTTATTATAGTATGTACTTGCCTGAGGCCAGTCGTCGTAGTACAGGAGCTTAAGCGTGTGATAAACAAACGTTCGAATCCCATTTATGGGAGTAAAATAATTAATATTATAATTTCCTCGCTCTGGTAACGTGGCAAAGCTTGGCGTTGAGTTCCGTTACACGCAATAGCTCGAAAAGTTCAGCTGTAAGTGGAGAATGGAATGTTTTAATACTAGGTTCCCTCTGCGTACCCAGCTGTGTGCGTTCTTATTTGAGGCCAGTCGTGGCTAGGGGCATAAGTGTGCAAATGTAAAAGTGACAGTATAAACGTTCGATTCCCACTCGGAGAATAATATATTTAATATTTTCGTTTGCTCACTCTAATAACGAGACAAAATGCGGCGTTCAGATCCGCCACATAAAATGAAACGACTACTAGATTCAGCGGGAGGTGTGGAATGGTTTTTTTTTTAAAGCAACGGAATCATCTCAATCCTAACTACCCAGCTTCCTACTGCCTATTCTACTACGTGCGGGATACAGTGTAAAATAAAAAAAAAACATACTATTTTTTCTAAACAACGTATAAATATTTAAAATAATATTTTAACTTAATTCTATTAAAGTAAAATATTTTTACTTAAATAGAATTTTGCACTTGCACTTTAGTATCGACGAATGAACTGCGAACGTTACTTTCTATTATTGTTCGAGTCGTAGAACCTCTATGGAAAGCTTTTTTAAGGATCTCTTGCAAAATATAATAATATAATATAACTATTATACAATATAATATATATATATAGCAGGGTAGGCAGAGGGAACCTAGTGTTAAGACACTCCGTTCCCCACTTTCTGCCGAATTTTGGAGGCATTGCGTGTTGAGTGGCAGAACTCAACGCCGCGCTTAACCTCGACAC
>JAATLQ010021926.1:35698-85071 GCA_013421005.1 Heliconius erato x Heliconius himera
TATATATATATATATATATATATATATATATATATATATATATATATATATATATATATATATATATATATATATATATATATATATATATATATATATATATATATATATATATATATATATATATATATATATATATATATGAATTATACATTAAATAAAATTCACATTAAAATGTATAATTTAAAAATTGATATATCTTACACGCAATTTCTTGGAAAATTGGACGGAAAATGGAGGATGGTTGCATAAAACGGTTTCTAACATAGAAATATGCTGTATACTTTTTTAATTACACATTCATTTTAAGCATGACTTGGATCTAAAAGTTGACATTTTTTAAACGTGCAATATAAAAAAAATATCATTAATAAAAAAAACACAGCAAAGTCGTTTCATCATAATAACACTGACTTGTGGAAACTCAAGGTTACTAACGATATTGCCCTTTCAAAAGACCAACCCTTTGAAACAAGCCACGTTTTATAGAGCCTATAAGATATTTTTGTAACTCAAGGCTTTATTATATTTTTAAAAGATATTTTTGCTCTGACATTTTATTTTCCTGTTATAAGAAAAAAAAATATGAAATCTTTATCTTTTTTATGAAATGTTGTTCTTATAAAGGTCTCCTGGTAACAAATTATTATGAAAATTTTATGTTCTGGTTGAAAATTTTTGTAATTATTTAGTTTCAACCAATAAATGTAAGTAAACTGAATAAACGAGGCCAGTCGTGGCGCACAAAGTGTGACTGTTAACGTGACTGGTTGTGGGTTTGATCCCTACTTGGGGTAATGAAATAGTTATTTAAATATATATTTTTATTCATTTCATTTTTTGCTCTGGTGTCGAGGCAGTACGGCGGTAAGTTCCGCCACTCAACACGTAATGCCTCCAGAATTCGGCGGAAAGTTGCTAACGGAGTGACTTAACACTAGGTTCCCTCTGCCTATCTTGCCGTATACAAGATAAAGCTTGAACCTGATTTAAATGTAACATTTTGTTTAATTTCCTTGTAAATGTACTATAATTAATCTTATCTGTATTTTTTTATCAGTTTCACGATGCATCCCACATGCAGCAGGGGAGACAGAGTGAGTCTAGGTTTCAGACACTCCACTCGCCACTTGTGTTGAGTGGCGGAACTCAACACCGCGCTTTGTCTCGACACCAGAGTGCAAATATGTAGGTACACATGCGCCCTGCGCCACGACGGGGACCTATTTTTAAGCAATAAAAAACTTTTTACTTCAACTACTTCTTACACACTGATCAAAAAGCATGTACATTAATTTATCATTTACCTTCAAAGCTAACAACCAAATCTTAGAAAGAAACAAAAATTATAATACACCGTAGTACTAATCCGTAACACATGTCACCATACGCCGCAGCCTGATGAATATTTCAGGGGTCCAAATACGTAATTCGGGAGACCGGCGTGCGTTATGCCAACCTGCCTGTTAATATTAAAATATGCAAATCACAGCATTACCATTTTCCTTTTTTATATATAATATGTAAACCCAACATAAATGCACTCACATATTAAAATAACGGGAAAACATTCAAATTTTGTTTATTTTCTTGGCGGTTGGTAGGCCTGCTTGCTTGCAAAGTGGATGGTTCTGTATATATTTTTTTTTTCAGATTGACGTTGAGAAGGCAAATTGAAGAGGCAAAACATAATATTAAGACACATCGTTCTCTAGTTTCACCTCGAATTTGAAAGATGTGAGCTGATTGGCATAATTAAACACCAGGTTTTGTTTACCATATGGAAAAATTTAAATAATTTATAATCATAATCTCTGGGTGGGGTATAATCTGCAACTATCTCGTTTTCTGTCAGAAAATGTTCCAAAGCACCAAAATGGTCTTATAAATCAATATGCTAATTACTTTAAATATGTAGCACGATTTTGTGATATTTAATTAATAAACAGAATTTTTTTCGCTTCACGATTTATCCCGTTTAAAGCAATCCTGCTTTAAATGGACAGAAAAAGAACCTTTCTTTGTTTTCCATACGAATTCGAGAGATTGAATGTTCTGCGATTTTTTTTGTATGTACTTAAAATAATATTTAAAGAAATACTAACTTAAAAAATGTTTTTTTTTTTTTTTAAATATTATGAAGGTAATATTTTCTCAGTAGTTTTATTTATTTGACCTTTGCTAGGGTATTCTCATTAAATTATACAAGCTTCGGCAACATAACAATTTGAGACTATAATTAATTACGGTATAACCGTGTAATAGATATATTCATATTCAATAATTAATTTTAAACTCGTTGTAAGTGAAACGTTGGTGTTTTTCCGTAGCCAAAAGGTAAACCATTATTTCAAATAAAATATATTAAGGCAATTACAATGTAATGGTGGTTGATGGAGATGGTTGCAAGTTTGAATTGGGGAAAAATTTTTATCTTAGTATAGTATTAAAAAAAATGTGTGATTTATTTCAATCGACTCAGTATAGTGGTAGAAGATGTTTGGTTGAACGTACTAATCTCAGAAACTAATAGTTCAGACAAAAAAAATGTGTTTGTGTTCGATAGTCAATTTATCAAAATTAGAGAAGTTGGCCCATTCATTACTTACCGCGTTGACAGTCGCACGTTTATGTCCTTGCGTCACGATTGGCCTCAACCTCAAAGAAACATTCGTTATTGTAGAAATTGGAAAATAAATTGGAAATAATATTAAAACATGTACAAATTTCTACAGCAGGATACGTACATAAATCAGCTTCACGCTGTACCCTCCATACAGCAGGGTAGGCAGAGGGAACCTAGTGTTAAGACACTCCGTTCCCCACTTTCCGCCGAATTCTGGCATTGAGTGCTGAGTGACGGAATTCAACGCCGCGCTTTGCCTCGACACCGGACCGAAGAAATGAAAATATAAATGTAAATAAATATTTCACTTCCTCGAGTGGGGATCGAACCCACAACCAGTCGATTTTACAGTCACACCTTGTGCCTCTGCGCCACGACCGGCCTCAATAAATACGTACATCTACAACTATTTTCTTCCATTAATAAGAAAAAACATAGAAATTTCATTACTATCTTTGGCTATAGCTCTGATTGCCTTTTATAAAGGAAAATATGGCCATGCCAATACAAAGCGACTAGCGGCTCCCAGAGAAAAAGGTCCAAGTTTAAAAGAACATCAATTAACTTCTGTGGGAACGCGCCTTCCCCAGATTGTCCTACTTTTCTGATATATACTTACTTTGAGCAACTAATGATGTATTTAGAATTTTTTATTTTATGAAGTGGAATTTTCATAGAGTCAACTCAATTATATAGCGTGTCTCTAATAACTGACGATTATACAGTATAATTTTTCCATAATTATTTGAATGGACAAAGCTTGTAAAAGTTTGTATTAAGCTTATAATTATCTATATTAAGGCCCATTTTTATAGCGCTCTCCAATCTGAGATCGATCTTGAGATATCGTTTTCATTTTCAGTTGAAGAAAAAATATTTTTTTATATGTGTGACAATAACGAGAGCTTAATGTATTTGACATTTTTATCGCGAATATAATGTAATGAGGCATGATAATATATTTTCGTTTTATTTCAGTTATTTTTAAATTCAGTATTTTTGTTTTACAGCTTCACAGGCAGCAACCTAAGTGTTAAGACACTCCGTTCCCCACTTTCTGCCGAATTCTGGAGGCATTGCGTGTTGAGTGGCAGAACTCAACGCCGCGCTTTGCATCGACATCAGAGTGAAGAAATGAAAAAATAAATTTAAGTAAATATTTCATCTCCTCAAGTGCGGATCGAACCCACAACCAGTCGGTTTTACAGTCACACTTTGTGCCCCTGCGCCACGACTGGCTCCAACGCCACGATTGTGTTTTACGTGTTTACAAAATAGATAAAAAGGGAACCCTAAAGTGCCTTTAAAATAATTTATTTTTAGCAGCAAGTCATTATAAATTAAAATTTGAGTTTCACTAAAAAAATATTTGGCAGATGCCAGAGGAATTTTCCTACATTAAATAGAGTTCAATCTGCTAAATGGTTTGAATATAGCTTGGAATTGCATACCTTTTTATATCACAACGAAAACTTTAATATCATAAGTAAGCATTTTCATCTATGAATTTTTGATAAAATTGCATAAAATGTTAAGAAATTAATCACAATTTTTTTTATTTACTATATTTTTTGAACAATAATAGTTAATTAATAAAACCACTAGTAGTTTTTGCAATTAATGAATTGTTTATAATGGTATATCTATTTACCATAACTGTATGAAATATTTTAGCAGTAACATTCGGGAAGGGAGATTCTCCTTTTTCTCCTGATTTCAGAGAACTTGCACGTTTATTGGCACAACTAAACGCCACGTCTTGTTTTATTACCAGAGCAAAGAAATGAAAATAATTCGTAACCCCGAGTGGAAATTGAACCCACAAGCAACGTGGTTACAGTCACACACAGCTCACTCAGCCATGATGAAACCGCCTCAAATGAAATATTTCAACGTATAACTTTTAATAACATTTCTTCTAAAATCCAATTTTCTAAAACTAAAACAATTCTGTATAGACAATATGTCAACTACAAATATGAATATCGAAATGGGAATAGTATTATAGATTTAGATGTTCAAGGTAGATTACTAAGAATAATATGAAGGGCTCACCTAAAAATATGTATCTATTATAATAAAATATGCCATCGCGGCACCGTTTGTTTATATCTTATTCTCTTCTATATATTGTGGGTTCTATATATAATATTTACATCGTCAATTTATATACTTATCTGCAATACTTTCGTTTTTTAATAATAAGTAAAATAAAGGAAAGTGGAGAACGGTGTGTCTTAACACTAGGTTCCCTCTGCCTACACTGCTGTGCGCGGGATATAGCGTGAAGCTGATTTATTTTATTTTAAGGAAAGAAAAAGGGGAAAAAGAGAAAAGGAAGTTTGAAATGCGTCTTCCATGTACAATTGGATTTAGGAATATAATGTCCAAAAGCAGGAAAAAGGTAAGAACATTTTTTTTATGAGTTTATGCCCATTCCAGAATATGTGAGAGTTGTGTAATCGTATTTTGTTATGATTTTTATATTATGTTAACGTATCTTTAGAGTTGTAGATAGTACTTTACAAAAAAAAACAAATTTATTTGTTTAATTCAATCATAGAAAATTTTACCCAAAAAAAGTAAAACATTCGACAACTAATATGATAGTTAGATATTTTCCGTTTACTCGCTATATTTCTTATAAAGTTATATAAAAGCTTTGATTTTGTATATAATAAGATCTTTAATTGAGTGAAACTCTAACTGGATTAGTCCAGTGCGTTTAGTATCATACATTTCGAAACGTCGGGTTTCTTAAAATAAATAATACTAAATATACGCGTTTAGTACGGTTAAAGACAATGAATATATGTATGTACATGAGAAAATGTATATATGTATATACCTTTATGTTGATATTGTTTCTGTAAATAGGGAAAACATAGAAACTAAATGTTTTAACACTAGGTTCCCTCTACCTACCTTGATATACAAAAAAAATGTAAAAGTATTTTCACATGATTATATTTACATGACACAGCTAATGTAATGGATCAATATTCTCATAGCACAAGTAGAGCTGTCGTCTGCCGTCTAACGCACGACCCAGTCCCCCGGGTCAGATAAAGTTAAACCCGAAGAGGTCGGGTCTCACGTGAACGAGCCTGCATTATTTACGAGCTTAAAACCCCGCAATGGTAATTAGCAAAGGAATAATTTATGTTGTTAACCATTTATGTGGACTAAGCAGTGCTATAAGAAAATTTATTTGTGACCAGTCTGCAAACGCTAGAGATTGTGGGTTCGATTCTCACTTGAGGAAAATGATATCTATATATATATATAAAAGGACTTGTGCTGACTGACTGAGGTAAGACGCACGCACAGCCATAACCGCTGTGCGTAGAAACGTGAAATTTTGACAAATGTTTATTTTCATAATCTGGACATCCACTAAGAAGGGATTTTGAAAAATTTTAATCCTAAAGCAATGAAATAGGGGTTGAAAGTTTGTATGGAAAAAAAATTAAATCAGCACTGATTTTTATAAAATTTGAAATTCAGACTCTTAAAAATATTTCATTGAACACGTGTTTCATGGTTTTTTAAAATTCACCCCCTAAAGGTTTAAATAAGGGGTTGAAAGTTTATATGGAAAAATCTTTAAATCGCCACCGATTTTTATAAAATTTGAAATTCAGACTCTTAAAAATATTTTATTGAACACGTGTTTCGTGGTTTTTTTTAGAATTCACCCCTAAGGGTGCAAATAAGCAGGCGAAGCTGCACGCGCCCACTAGTATTTAATATTTTTATTTCTTCGCTATGGCAATGAGGCAAAGCGCGGCGTTCTGACATTTGACACGCAATGTCTCTAGATATCATCAGAAAGTAGAGAACGGAAGTGTCCTCATGGAAACAGTGTGTCTCTAAGCACTAGGTTCCCAGGTTGCTTCTGCCTACCCTGCTATGTGTGGGATTCCGCGTGAAGTTAAAAGAAAAAAAATGTAGACGTATCTATAATTTTTTATCTTCGTAGCTTGTGTACAATATTATACATCTGTAGTTTCTACTCGTATTATATATTTATATTAAGGCAAAAATCTTGTTTGAAATAGATTTTGACTTGGAGTATAATTCTGATTTACATTTAAACTAATACCTTTATGTACTTAAAATCATATAAATTAAAATGCGTTGAACGGTACCAACTAATAAACAATATCGCAACATTCTCATAATGTGACATAAATTATAATAGGTATATTCAAATTGGCCTAAAATATTTTTATTCGAAGACTTCACGTTTTTAGTAGTGCATGGGTAATGTCGAACTGTATGCGATGGTTGTGAAAAATATTAGAATTTTGATTTTCAAAATATTTTTGGCCCTACATCTATGGCAACTATGTCTAGGGTCCAACACCTAACACATAATATCGTTCAATAATGTAGAAATTCGGAATGATACTAATATTATAGGTATTTCCTTATTTAATGACAACGACGTATGAAGTTTATTTGTAATATATAAAAAAAAGTTCAAAATAAAGATTCTGTGATTGTTCGAAGGCAATTTTCTTTTGATTTTCCTTGAGTTTTGATTTTTTTATACTTTTTCCTAAAAAAAACGGTGGAACTCAACACTGCGTTTTGCCTCTACACCAGAGCGAAGAAATGAAAATATAAAGCCATTGTTTTTCTTATTCCATAGACCGATTAAAGAAAGAGTAAATTTTTCAAATGTGTAATGTTAAATATAAATAAAATTGGTTTTTTATTTTTTTTTCAGTCATTAATATTAAAGATGAGATTCATAGTGACTTATGTAAAGTCAATAAAAAATATTGAATTTAAAAAAAACACATTGTTTTCTTTATTTAAATTACATATAGCATAAATAATAGACTATAAATTTAATAAACATAATAATATTGTTAAAAAAGATGTCCCGTAGACTACCACGTCAGTATAATAGTAAAAATTAAGCCACGTCAATCACTTAAAGTTAATATATTTTTAGTAACATTAAAATAATTAAAAATAATAATTTCCTAATAATCCTTACAAGTTTAAACAAAATTACTTCACAAACTTACAAATGACCGAAACCCAGAAATAATTGAAAAAATATATCAAAATACCTTTCAAGTCAGCAGAAACATTCCACCAAAACTGTTCACAGAAACAACTAACAAACTAACAGAACACAATATTATATTATATTATATAATAAAAAATCGCGATGTTAGAATAATATACGAGCACAACCGACACGTCCGACGCCAACCACGACCGAAGGTTTACTGTGCACCCGCGTCATATCGCGAACAGTCCTGAAGCCGTGTGAAATGCGCAAGTCACGCGCTACTAACTTACTCAGATATACGGAGATCTGAAATTCAAATTATTTATTGTCTTTCTGTTACTTACTTAGTTTGTATTCACATAACGAATGTATGGAGGAAATGATTTTAAGTAGTTTAAGTGAACGTGTGACGTTGGATTTGTGGAAATGGAATAGTTTTGTCGTGTATGTTTAGTTGAGTGGTGGTATTTCTTAACATTTTTAAAGTGTTATTCTCCATTTAGCAAAGAAAAAGCTTTTTTGAGGAAAACACATGAAATTCTACTAAGTTCAATTTTTTATACGTTTTCCTAAAAAGTGAAATAATGCTAGTTGAGGTTGTAAGCTCTCAAGCTCGCTCTCAAGTATGAGACTTATCTTGAGATATCGTTTTCATTCATAGATATATAAATTATGCTATAATTTATGCCTTACTCTATGGAAAAGAAAGGAGGAATTAAAAAACCCAACAACAAATAAACAAAAAAGATTTTTTTTTTATTTGTTGTTGGGTTTTTTAATTTCTCCTTTAATTTTTGTGATAAAATAATGTGTGTAGCTATTGAACATTGAATTTTTCGTGTATTAAGTTTAAAATATTTTTAAAAAAATGTTTACAAATTGATTGAATATTAAATAATTTGGATAAAATACCCTCACTCTTATAGGATATTTGAGGCCGTCATGGCGCAGTGGGATAGCGTATACATTCAGATAAAAGCTATGGTTTGATTCAAACCTAACCTGTCGAGGAAATACGCAGCGTTGAGTTCTGTAACTCAACATGCAATGCCTCGAGAATTCGGCAGAAAGTGGGGAACGGAGTGTCTTAACACTAGGTAGCAATTAAGTTTAAAACGCAAGTTAAACATGTAGATTGTATAAAATTCAAATAGACGTTCGTTTATATGTAAATTAAAAAAAAAAGAATGTCCTACAATAAAAGCGCATTAGAATCCATTTACCCCACTTGATTTAATCCGGATGAAAGGAAAACAGTAAATTTGCATTAGCATCCAGCGAAGGGAATGCAAGAAAATGAAAGAAAAACATGTATGTCTACAGGAAATCACACGATTGTGTCGAATAAAGAAATAATAATAACAAATTTATAATAAAGTAATAAGTTTATAATCCATTATTTTTTCGTAATATTACATACGACTAAAATTTCAAGGAAAACTTATAAAACGTTAATAATAATACATCTGACATACTTATACTGACATGGGATAAATAGAGATAAGTTTTTGTGAGATTTTTATAATTAAATCGGGATAATGTAGGTAAAATTATTATAAAAAGGTATTTGAGGCCAATCGTGGCGCAGGGGCACAAGCATGCCACTGTAAATGTGCCTTGTTGTGTGTTCGATACCCACTCGATAAATTAATTATTTAATATTTTCATTTTCTCGCTCTGAGTATGAGGCAAACTGCAGCGTTTCATCACTCAACAAGCAACGCTCTCAAAATTCGGTGGTATAAGAGGAACGTAAGTGTCTTATTAGGAACTGAGTGTATTAACTTTATTTTAATGCGTGCTATGTGCGGGATACAGGGTAAAGCTACAAAAAAATGACAATTATGTAGGAATATCAAATCGTATCCACTATTGTTCGTGTAATACTTTAGTAGTCCAGACATATAGCACTGCGCCACGGTGGTGCATTATTTACTTTTGTCAAATCATATAAGACCTGACTATTGGAAACCTCCGTAACCCACTTTTCGCATTCTTGAGGAATGCCTCAATTAAAACGCAATGGCGTTCTAAGTGGCGAAACTCAACTTCGCTATTTGCCTAGCTATCGGTATATGAAAATGAAAATATTAAATAGTTTATTCCTCCAAGTGAATATTGAACTCACAATCGTGGCGTTAAAAGCCGCACGCTTGCGCCTGCCTGCGTCATGATGGTCTCTATCATATTATTTTCGTTAGATATATTTTAAATTAGTTCCCCCACTCAACACATGTCTATAATTCGAATTAGAATTACAAAAAGAAGTATATTCATACCAAATTCCTTTTGCCTTACTATTCTTAATAGTAGTAATTATCTATGAAAAAACAAGAAATTGAAAAAATATAAGAATATTTTTAAAATGTTAAAAATCTAAACCAAACAAATCAAATACTTGTTCCAAAGTTAGTTTAACTGTACTACTGAACTGAACTCTGTTACTTGAGGTATTGGTCATGCAGACACAGGATCGTGCCTGGAATAAGCTTTATCTAACAGAACCGAGTAAGCTCCAATCTCTAGTATAAAGCGAGGAAAAATGAAGTAAACAACTTCCTTCGTAAATTAAATGTGGTTTTGTAACTTATATCTAGTGTTGTAAGTATATATTTTGTAGTAAAGAAGTCGTAAAATAGATGAATTCATCTTTTTTATCTAATCGAACAAAAAATTATATAAATGTTTTGTTCATAAATTTTGCAAATAAATCAGCTTCACGCTATATCCCGCACACAGCAGGATAGGTAGAGGGAACCCAGTGTTAAGACACTCCGTACCCCAGTTATTCCCACCAATATTTTTCAGGCAATGCGTGTTGATTGGCGAAACTTAACGCCGGGCTATTTTGCCTTGGTACCAGAGCAAAGAAATGAAGATATTACTAAATAACAATTCATTTCCTCGAGAGGAGATCGAACCCACAACGTTCGCGTTACAGTCACACACTTGTGCCCCTGGGCCATGTAGGCCTCAATTTTATAAAGTTAAATATTTTATATTCAACTAATACACTTTTTAACTAATTTAACTTTTTTACTTTTTTTTACTACATTAAATATAAAATATGAATAGCTGAAATACAGAAATGTCTGCTACGGCTACTAGTTACAGGTAATGAAAATATGATGATGAAATATTATAATTTAAAATTGAATTCGCCATGCCAGTTATATTATTTAACACAATATTTTAGAAGTTCTAATAAAGACATAGTTTTGGTTTTTATTAATATCTGCCAAGTGCCAGATATGAACAATACCAGATATGACCATAGAACTAATTGAATATTCATAGTGTTTTTGTCAGTACCACTTTAAATGTAACCACAGTTTTAACTACTCTATAAAAGCCTAATACAATTTAAAAAAAAAAACAAAAAATGAAAAAGTGATTTTTTTCATACAAAATAAATAATAATATTATCGTTGTAAAACAAAACGCCATTTATCAAGAACGACGCACATAGACATAAACCTATCAAAGGGAAACCGCAGGATACGCCTCAGGTATTGGCTGCAAAGTTCAAAATTGTTTAACCTTTAATAGTATTTTTGTAGTAGCATGTGTTTACGTTTACGTTTATGCGTAACTGCGTCACACGAAATACAGGTATGGTTAAACATCGTGAAATGAAAAAAAAATACTACGTCTAAACTGTTGAGATATCTTGATTAATTTGTTTTGGGTATGGGCTTAAAATATTTTACGCTCCCATTCTGTATAACAAACATGACAAGATATATAAATAATAGAAGTTACATTTTTATTAATAATAAAATAATCGATCGGGGCAATGGGCAATGGGAGTTTTTAACAATAAAATTATGATAAATTCTTTGCTTATATTATTCGAGAAATACAAGAAATATGATTATATTAATAATTTATACTCTCGCAAAAAAGACGGTATCAACATTATAATGCAGTATTAATTTAACCAATATTGCCACTCAAAACAGTGGTCGCGAATTCGATTCTCGAAGTCTATAAATTTATATAGGAACCGCTTGAAACATTTGGTAAATAATTTATAGATAAAAGATAAGAATTATTTTAAATATCATATTTTTCTTCACTTAGTAACTTGTAACATTTAATAGTAAGTTTTTGATTTCTTTTACTAACTCATAAAACATAATACTACCCACATATAGGTGCGTGAGGTGCGTGAACGTGAACAGCTGACGCTCACGATATTACAACGAAATAGCACCGAAACCGATGCCCGATATTTTTCTTTTGAGATAAGATACAGGCAATAACACCATTTTGTTTATGTTGACGACGGTCTAACACCCGTGGGACCGTAGAGTTCGGAGGTAGTGGCTTACAAGTATCGAATGGGCTGACCATCCAATGTAAGCTGATCTCCTCGGTACCCCTCATACATAATCTTTATAAGGCAAAAAGGGTTCCCATTATTTTTGTTGACAGCTCTCTCTCCGTTGGCCGGAGAAGAAATGTGTGAAGCTTATCCAGAATGCCTTCGGGGAAAATCCCTACTCAAGCAATAGTTTGATACCATAATGATGGACCGATTTGGGAAATCGATGATGCATTGTATTGGTGCTTGGAATTTCAATTTCGGAAAGTTTGTTGTTAAAAGAAATTACTATTTGTTTTTTAAAGGATGTTGTTGAAATTATTTATCATTTATTTTTTCTTGTCTTCCATTTTTAAAGGAAAAATAAAGAAATTCTTAAAATAAATTATTTCTATTTTTACTACCCACATCACGAAAAGCTTAATTGAGTTTAGATCAACAAAATAATAAATATGACACTAGAAATCGTATAAGCAATTAAGCTCTCATAAATAGCAATACTCTACAAATACAAAGGGCTAGCCAATTTCCTTCTAGTACTTATATCCTATATAGCTAGCAATGTACCTATTAAAATACATCCGACGTAGGAAATAACCACATAATTATCTCTTCATACGGAAATTGTGAAATAACTTGCCGTTGCTGCTCTCTTGTCTAACACTCCTTTAGTTCTGTTTCTAAAAGTTCTTTGTAATAAAATGCATTGAACAAAAACTAAACTTTGTTTGTGCTTTTTTTTACTTTCCTACTTTTTGCCTCAAAGAGTAAGTTGAAGGAATCTCGTGTACATTTCACCTCTCCCCACCCAATTTTAGAGTTGCGTATTGAGTAGTGAAACTCAACGCCGCGCTTTATGTACCAAAATGAAAGTAAAAATAATTAACCGAAACTACATTTTTAATTAATAACCGAAAAAAAAATATTAATTTAATACTATACAATACCAATTTTCCAAAATACGTACCTACATATATTTGAAAACATTAGTTAGCAGAAAATTGTTGTAGTTTTGCCGATGGTATATTTTGGTTGTGTCCGTACAATGGACTGTTCCAAACGCCATTTCCATGAAATCTACCTTTATTGTTTTATCAAATGTGTCGCTGAAACGAGAATTGTTTTGGGTATATGCATTGTCGCAGAATTTTGGGGATTATGTACAGTAGTTTACTGCTTCACATAAACAAATTTTTGATCCTGCATTAGGAAATGCGAATTTAAATTCAATTTACACTGGGGTTTACTCACTCAGCTTTACGCTAAACGGAATGGAACTCAACGCCGCGTTTTTCCTCGAAACCAGAGCGAAGGAAAGAGAATATTAAATATTTTATTTTCTCGAGTTGGGAACGATTTCGCGTCGCGTTTACAGTCACACACTAGTGCCCCTAAGCCATGACACCACACAAGTTACGCCACAGTAAATTTAGAAATTATTTTATAATATATATATTTTTGAAAATGTTGTCTATTTAAAAAAAAAACATAATAATTTGAGCTTCAAACAAGGTTCCTAGCATCAGGCTTAAACCTAGGTAGGATTTTTATGCGTTTCTAAAACAATTTTCTTATCCTAGGAGTGTAAAAACAGTTTTAGAAAAAAAAATAATTATAGTTTCTCTGTTCACTCGCAAAATACTTGTCCCACTAAAACGTAAAAGAAAATATAAATTACTTCTGTAGTCGCCGGCTACGCCATATACTTAGCTTACGTAAAATAAAACATGAATTTTATATATTCTCCGTTTGTCTAGCTTTTACTAAGTGTGTTTTATTATGCTTCAAATCTTGAATTTCTCCTAAGAGACGTCTTTAGTGAGCTAAAATAAGTAAATTCGTCCTCCAGTCGTAGAATGCTAAACAGGTACACACGAGTTACCGTAGCGTTCTCACGAACGCTTGAATTTACTATGTCACTGCAAATCCTTAGCATTTCGTTTAATTAAATCAGCAAAACTGGGAGAGGTGGTGCAAAGTGGATACACTTTGTTTCAAACAATTAGTTTAATATGCGTAGAAGTTTTGTACAAAGCAACAAAATAACAATTTGAAAAATTTGAAGTATATGCTTAATGTAGTAGCAGTAGTACTTACTCTGTTTTATAAGTACGTAAAAAATCAAATTGAATCAGCTTCATGCTGTATCCCACACACAGCAGGGTAGGCAGAAGGAACCTAGTGTTAAGACATTCCGTTTCCCACTTTCTGCCGAATTCTGGAGGTATTGTGTGTTGAGTCGCAGTTGCATTTAACCTCGACACCACAGCGAAGAAATGGAAATATAAATTTAAGTAAATATTTCATCTCATCGAGTGGGGATCGAACCCACAACTAGTTGGTTTTACGACTGGCCTCTAAGTACGTAATTATAACGTATAAATACGTAATTAATATATATTCCTATATATTTTTATTGTTACGAAGGTTTAATGTGTTTTTACGTTGAAAAATATTTAATTAGAATATATATTATTCTTTTAAAATCTATGTACATATAGCAATGTAAATGTGAATATATACATAAGAATGAAGTCAATATTTTAGATGGAAAACTATAAGATTTACTACTTCATCAGCTTCAAGCCCTTTTTATTAAAAATTTTTGTAAAATTTATATAAATGAAATGGTGGTCTATATTCTTTCAATTCTTTCAAGAAACGCCTTTTGCAAATTTAAAGAAAAGTATATATCTACATTGTTTTTAATTTATAAAATATTTTGGTCTTTTTCGTCGGTCGGTTTTAATTTTTGGTCATAGAAGTATAGACAAACTTAGTGCTAAGACATACCTTGTGCTGAGTCGCGGAACTCTACACCACGTTTTGTCTTATTATCAGAGCGAGACATTCAGAATAACCAATTTTCCCAAATTAAAAAAAAAATCATATGTTTATATATAATTCAATGGTGTTAACCATTGAATTATATATAAAATGTTTATATCTATTCTATTGGAAAATTTAGTAGCTTTAGTTAGGTACTAAGAAAAAAAAGAATAAAATGCTAGTTTTTCCCCCATGTTTTACTACACAAAGAGAAATAAATAGTAATAATAATATAAAATTCAAAATAAAGCCTATTGCATATACCACATAAAACCCAGTACTTAAATATTTAATATCACAACATAGCACGAGGTATAAAAATGTATTCCGCCATTGTCATTCTCCACACACAGATTTAGTAAATGTTTTCTGAAAATATAAAATTCTAGCTTGAAAATAATATGCTCTCAAGGTAGACTAGCCTGCAGTGTTTTTAATATCAGATATATTATAATTTTTTCATAGTTCCCGGTTATGCTTTTGTTTACGTAACGTTCTCGGAAACAGCTTTGCATACAAAGCCGTGCTGTACATGCTGAATGTTATTATAATTAAATTATAATATTTTTGCAACATTATAATTTTTTTCCAGCTTCCAGCTGTACTTCGCACAAAAAAGGCTAAGCAGAGGATGCCTAGTGTTAAGACACTCCGTTTCTCATTTCCCGCCGTATTCTGGCTTTGTGTGTTGTGTGGCAGATCTCAACAACAAAAAAAAATATTTCATTTCCTCAAAGCAAAGTGCGGCGTTGAGTTCCGCCACTCAACACGCAATATCTCCAGAACTCGGCGGAAAGTGGGGAAGAGTGTGTCTTAACACTAGATTCCCTCTGCCTACCCTGCTGTGTGCGGGATACAGCGTGAAGCTGATTTCCTCTTATCAATCATTACAATGAGGTAATGGTTGTTTTTAAAATTAAAATTCAGAATTGAAGGTAATGGAATAATAATAGATATAACAGAAAATTTACCTTGATACTTCGATATGTGAACACAATGTGTTCTGAATAGAAACAAAATTTAACAGAATAATGTTGTTAAATAAAAAAATATGAAAAAAAGGTAAAATAAATCAATTGAGGCCAGTCGTGGCGCAGCGGCACGAGGTGTGACTGTAAAAGCGACTGGTTGTGGATTTGATTCCTACTCGAGGAGATGAAATATTTACTTAAATTTATATTTCCATTTCTTCGCTCTGGTGTCGAGGTAAAGAGCGGCGTTGAGTTCTGCCACTCAACTCACAATGCCTCCAGAATTCGGCAGAAAGTGGGGAACGGAGTGTCTTAACACTAGGTTCCCTCTGCCTACTCTGCTGTGTGCAGGATACAGCGTGAAGCTGAAAAAAAGGTAGGTAAACAAAAAAATATGAAAATTGCATTACCTTTCGGGCACGCGGTTTAGATTTTTGCACTTTAACAATACGGGGCCGTGCGCCCATTTTTTTTTTGTTTCCTATTCCATATCCCGCACAAAGGCTTCTCTCGAATTTGATTGTCCTCGTCTAACAATACGGCGCGGCGCAGGCCATTTTTCAATTTATCTCACTCGTACGGCGTGAGTATTTATCCAATTTCGGTCTGAACAACTTGAAATTTAATTTGTTCCAAATAATAGAGAATATAATGGATATTGGAAAAGTTTGTAGTGGTAAGAATTTTTTTTCTTTAAAAATAAACATGAAAATATTAAAATTCATTACAGAATCATTTTGCTGTTCATCTGTCCGTTTGTCAAGAGCATCTTGATATTACGTGAAGGTAACTAACTAGTTGAGATTAACATCAAATATTCATCACCAAGCTTTTAAGTCAACGTGATCAAAATATACGTGCCTTTATGCATCGATTTTGCTGTATTTTGTATGAAATTCGCCGCGTCATCAAAATCTACAGGGTACTTTTTGTGGACTCACCCTAGTTATTATGTACGGTACGAATTGAGAAATTATAATACAAATAAAGCAAAATATCCGATAATTAAATATTTATATATATTTTATAGAAAATCTTTACAGACATATATTTGTAGTTAATTTCATACAAACTATACGTGTGCATTGTTGCTGTCGACCTACCTTCAGATGGTGGATCCTACTGGCACGTGACAACTTTTTTTGTTATAGCATATCATTGTTTAAAGTCTCAACACGCAATATCTCCAGAATTCGGTAGAAAGTGGGGAATGGAGTGTCTTAACACTAGGTTCCCGTTGCCTACCCTGCTGTGAGCGGGATACAGCGTGAAGCTGATAAAAAAAATAAAAAATACATTGAAAGGTTCACGGTTCTTTGTTATTGTTTATTTATTTTACAAATGTCATCAATCTCTGCTTCTGCAGATCCATTGTCGGTTTTTAGCTTTATTTCACTTTTGTTGTGTTCTTGTGAATGATTTATTTATATATATTTTAATTTATTTTTGTTTTGATTAAATTTTTGATTGACATTTAGTTTCTTAATACAAGGTAAGACATTTTTTTTAATTTTATGATTATTTACATTTTGTTTATTTTTTATAAATATAAATTTTTAAAACTTTCAAAGTATAAAAAAATCTTTACCTTTCTCAACATTTTAAAAGTTACATACACTCTTTAAGGACAGTTTAAAATTAAAATGTAGCGGGATACGAACCCGTACACCATGAAAACCGTCCAAATTACATACCTTTGTTTTTAAACAAAACTTTCAAAATAAATGAAAGTTGTAAGAATTATATACTATTTTATTCACCATAATATTTTCTTGACATTTCATGAAAAAAATTCACATAACTCTTATTCAAATGAAAAAGGGTAACAGCATTTTTCTCCAGTACAGGTATTTTATTATATTATATTATAGTACTCTTATTAATCTCACCCGGACGAGCGCGTCTCACTCTACGAACGTAACGAGAAACATCTTCTGCCCGAGAACCCGTAAAATTAATTAAATGAAATGCGAAGGATTATTCTGTAAGTATTGCAGCGACGTGCTAAGCTCAGACTTTTGTTGGGCTTAAATAATTTTATGTGGATAAGTGTTTAGGTGTGGAATTTGTTATGGAAATTGTTTAATATATTTAAAATGTTGTTGTGGACTAGTAAAAGATGGTCAGTTAAAAGTAAATCGATAAGCAAAGAAATTGATTTTTTTAAATAATGCAAATGAATGTGTTTTATTTAAAGAGAGTCCTGACGCAGGGATACAAGTGTGTAAAGGCCTCATGTTGTGAAATATTTTCATTTCTTCGCTTTGGCATCGAGTTAAAATGTATGGCGTTGAGTTTCGCCACTCAACGCGCAATATACGGGGAAAAATGGGGAACGCAGTTCCAGTCTTAACACTAGGTTCCCTCTGCCTTCCCTGCTGCGTGCGAGATACAGCGTGAAGCTAAAAAAAATATTAAGCTTATGGATATATTAAAACTTACAAAACATTCTGTACCCACTGGCCATAGGCGAGAAACACTAATAATCTGAAAAAAAGTCGAAATATTATCAGCCAGAATTATTATTAACAGCTACTGTTCACTACGAATATTACAAATAAACCTACGTCATATATTCTCAATATATGACAAAGATTTATTTATTTATATGGATCCTGTGAGGAAAAAAATCTTAGCGTGTACTGAGAAATAGGAATATTTTTTTATTGCAAAAATGTTATAACGAAACCTGTAGCATTAGCAGCATATACTAATGTTGCCAGGGGCTGTCTGATTTTGATACTTTTTACATGCGTTGTAGGCAAATGAAACATACAATGATTATCAGATAAAACCTCTAAGAGTAACTAGAGGGTAAGTTTGTAAATACATTTTGATAATTTAGAAAAGGCTTAAAATAAAACATCAATTTAAATGGTAATGCGAGACTGGCACGGACAAGTGAGTGACGAGGGCGAAACTTCACTGCCCTACGCCCTAAGCGGTCCTCAGAGCATTAAGGCATTATTCTTCTTTGGGCAATTATATTTAAAGCTCATCTTCAAAGAACCAACTGACCTCATTACAGGAAACTTAAGTGAATCAAGTCTTTTTTAAAAAAATAAGCATTTCTTTTATTTGAAATTTTTGTGCAATTCTCAAGTAGAGTTCCTGTAAAAGAACACTTCTTAAATATAAAGTCGGTTTTCCGTTTAAACTTTTATTTTTAAAATACATTTTGCTTTATTTAGTTCAATTTTTCATTAACAATTTCTTTAGAGTTATGTTGACTCTATACAATTCAATTTCCTTACTATTTGGTAAATAACATGATATCTAAAACAACTTTATTTTTATATGTCGTTAAATATGCGAATATCGGTCGATTCGATAGCCAAAATAAAGCAGTATTGTATATATTTATTTGTTTTATACAAAACTAAGAAATAATAAACATATTATTAAAATTATATTTTCATTAAAAAAAATACAGCCCGTCGTCAAAAGAGGATTCAGTAGCGAAACATAATCACAAGAGTAAAAATAACTTTTTGAAATATTTAACGTTCAGCGTTCTTACCTCAAAAAGCTGTTATTGGAAACTACCAGTGGAGACTACCAGTTGAATCGTCTATAGAAGTTATGGCAATGTGCGACACAAGTAGCCAAGAACAGTCTGTTGTATCTAATAATTGGCGTGTCTTACTAGATTTTAGCAGAAGTGATAAAATAATTTATTTCAAATATATTGTAAAAATTTAATGAATATTCCTTCTAACATTAGGATAACATGTGCTGCTTTGTTCTTCCTCTTTATATGTATTTAAATGATTTTAAAGTGCGTGTATAGTTTTTTGTAATAAAAATATTTCCATTAAACTCAAAAGCATAACATATTTTTCAGATTCACACTGTACAATACTACTGTGTTGTTAAGACAAGTAACAAATCCCCACTTTCCATCGAAATCCCGTGCCCACTAAGCTTACCAAAGCGAAAAAATAAAAATATTTAATCATTTATTTCTTACAGTGCTGCCGCTGTGCAACAACTGCCCTTCTCTCTGATTTCCTTTTATATCAATAATCATTAGGAAATTAAGAGGACGTGTCCATGAATTAATTACCCAATTCTAATATTTTAAGCACTTTATTAAAATAGGTTATAATTTAGCCTTATATTATTGAATATATACTTACTTATTTTATTAGCCTTATATTATTGAATATATACTTACTAAAAAAATATGATTCTTTCCCGAACTGGAAAGAATTCTTCATGGATTTTGTATGGATCATAGATATTCATATTTATAAGCACCTCCTTAATATGTTTTATATAAAATGAAAATGCACCACTCACCAAGGATTTTTATTTCTAAAAAGACAGAAGCCTGTCAATCCTCTAAGAAATTCTGTATCCTGTAGAAAGTGAGTAATGCCTAAAAATATTAATTATTATATTAGTTTAAAACAATACCTAATTATAACCAATTTTAATAACATATTATTTAGAATATTTTTTTTTCTCATTCTATATTTCGTACATAGCAGGATAGTCAGAGGGAACCTGGGAGCCTATTTTTAAGATGCTCTGTTCCCCACTTCTCACTGAATTCTGGAGGTATTGCTTGCTGAGTGGCGGAACGAACGGTGGAACTCATCTTCGTACTTTGCCTCGTTACCATAGCGAGTAAATGAAAATATTATATATTTTCTCGGGTGGAAATCAAACCCACAACCTATCGCGCTTATAGTCGCTCACTTGTGCCGTTCCCTGTGGCCTCTATAATATTTATTTAAAAAACTATATAACAACTGTTCGTATTTCCGATACTCGTGAAAAATGTCTGTAGTTTAGAGTTAGTGCATAGTTGTTTGATTTATGACTACTATTTATTAGGAAGAGTTTGAATTAAAACTAACGGGGCAATTTGTCGAAAACAACCGAAACAAATAGTGAACAAGAGATTTTGAATCATCTCTTTGAAAATTTTAACTTCTCGCTGAAAATATAATTTGGTTAAACATTCGATTTTTTCTTAAAAAAATGTTAGATATTATCATAAGTACCTACTTTTCTCAATAATTAAATATGAAAAAAACTTCTTTCTTTTTGGTTTTGAACTGCGTTATTTAAAGATTACTAAATTAATGAATAAAAGAAAAGCATTACGTTATCTGAAATATAAAATATTTCAGCTTCGCGCTGTATCCCGCACACAGCAGCACACAAAAAACGCCGTTCCCCCCATTTTCCGCTCAGTTCTGGAGATATTGCGTATTGAGTGGCGGAACCGGACACCAGAGCGAAGAAGTGAAAATATAAATGTAAGTAAATATTTTATCTCCTCGAGTAGGGATCGAACCCACTTATCATATTAGAAAAAAAATTAAGAATTATATAAGTAAATAATTTAACTTTGTCTTTTTAGTAATAATTTTCTTTCAAATATTTAAACGTAGATGTTACATCATCTATAATATAAGATATCTATTTGTCGTTTAAATATTTTTCAGCCATGAACAAAATCAATATTTTTGTATGCTGAATTCTTATCAGTGGGAATTCTTGACTTTAATAATGAGTTTGTCTGGTAAAAATGTGTGGTTCTATAGTTATTATACTAGTCGTTGCCTGCAATTTTGTTTCTGTGAATTTTAAAATGTAAAATGGAAAAACCCATTCTTTCCCGTTCCCGTAGGAGCTTCGCCAATCTACGTGCCAAATTTCACCTTTTAAGTTTAACAGTTTGTGTATTGTTTATCAGTCATTCAGTAGAAGAGCTTTAGATATAGATAAATAATAATATTCTTCTTTTTTTTTCAACTTCACAGTATATCTCGCTGTACGCTATATGTAGATGGGTAAGCTGATGGCTCCCTCTCTAATGTTGACTCTCCGCACTCAAGTTTCCGCCGAATTCTGGTGGCATTGCGTGTAGAGTGGCGGAACTCAACGCCGCGCTGTATCAAACGAAGAATAAGATTTCATCGAGTGTTAATCGAACCCACAACCTGTCGTTTACATTTTCCGTGTAAACGACAGGTTATGAGGAGACAATAACGTTCATATACATATAATATAAATAAATAATAGAAGCATTGATTATTATTCCATATGATCAGAGCAGCAATTTCACACTATAAAGGTTTCCTCTCCAATTGGTTGCATTTAATTGCATTATAATTAAATGTATTCAATCGAGAAATTATCGTCCAAGTTCTTTATTATGCAGATAATAATTGTTTCACTCTGAATCGCCATTATTCAATACTAAAAGAATCATTTTTAATTAAATTATACTTGTGTGGAAAGTTTAATTATATCTGCTATTGTTTCAAGGGCGTAAATAATCTTTATTATTTTTCATTGATTTTAAGCTTAGAGCATGAAAGGTTTTAATTTTTTAATTTATGTTTTCTATGTTAAGAAGAGTAGGGAACGGAAGTATCCTAATGGGACCGGAATGTTGTTACACAAGGCATTCCCTGCCTATCCCGCTATGTGTGGGATACAGAGTGTAGCCAACAACAACAAAACTACTCCATAGATGAACACCTTTAAACCTTTATAGAGCTGTTAGAGACGCGTTAGATGGAAACTGGTTGAGGATAATCCGCGCCAGATACAATGCTGATGCTGATCACGGTCCACAGACATGGGGGACGGAATACAAAGAGATATATGTATATCTACGCGTACATTTTGGATCTATCGTATGTAGATGATAAAAAGTATTACAACATTGGAACCACAATCTTAAAAGTTTCTATAAATTTCGATCCGATACACACTCCAAGAAAAAAATATATGTTTCTTTAAAATTAACTCGCTCTGGTAAGAAGGCAAAGCGCGGCGTTAAGTTCCGTGACTTAACACGTAATACCTTTAAGATGCAATGGAAAATGGGGAACGGAAGTGTCTTAATGGGAATGGAGTGCCTTAACACTAGTTTCCCATTAATAACACAATGATTTATCCACTTTTATACTACTAATTTTTAATAAGTTTTATTTAAGCTGAACTATATATCAAATATCTAAATTGATCTCATAGTTATTAGATAGATCTAGATATTTCTAAACTCCAGTATGATGCCGTTAATTCTTTTCAATACTCACTGCTTTATAGTATGATATAGTTAAAAAATAACAAAAGTCATTTATTCCTGTGTTTAATCCAAAATTATAGGTGATTTTTAGTATCTCCGGATTTGTGGACACTAACGCCGGATGCATTGTTTACATACTCTAACGAAGCAAAGGCACCAAAACGTGGCCATGAATAAAGAAGAGCGAAAATTGCGGCCTTTTGAAATAGGATTTTGCTGAATAAAATTACAATATGCAAAATTGTGTAAAGTTGAAAAAATATAAAAAATATAAATATTATATAAGCGATTACGTACGTATACATATGAAAAATCCTAGGGTGTTATTGGAATTTTATACGATCCAGGCAAATTTTTTGGTCCTCAGTTTTCTATTTCCTCTTGGGTATATTCGGGGAATTGGTAAAATCAGGGAATCCACCAAACATACAATGCTGGACGAGATTGGAAGTAGGGTCTGGCACTGGGGGTTACGAACACTTGATTAATTTTAATTTTTAATGAGGCCAGTCGTGGCGCAGGGGCACAAAGTGTGACTGTAAAACCGTCTGGTTGTAGGTTCGATCCGCACTCGAGGAGATGAAATATTTATTTAAATTAAAATTGCCATTTCTTCGCTCTGGTCTCGAGGCAAAGCGCGGCGTTGAGTTTTGCCACTCAACACGCCAACAATGCCTGTAGATTTTGGCAGAAAGTGGGGAACGGGGTGTCTCAACACTAGGTTCCCTCTGCCTACACTGCTGTGTGCGGGATACAGCGTGAAGCTGATTTATTTATTTACCACTTATATTATCCTTAAAGGAAATACCTTAAGCGATTAAAACTTAAGCAGCATCAGCTTTTAATATTTATTTTTAATACCGAATTTGATATCCTTAGAAGGTCTTATATTTCTTATATAATACTCTTTAGATGCAGCCATTCATCCGTGGGTGTCGGGGGATCGACTATCCCTTTTATATTTATTATAGACATTCGTACTTCTAACGGCCCATTGTGAGACATAATGCAGGATAAGAGGACTCATTAGATGATCATTACTGACGATAACTCACGCCGCTTTGGTAAAATGTTGCATTTATATATAAAAGTGGAATTATGTTAAAAAATGTTCTTTTTTAATGTTTTTATATGAATTTTAATTTTGTTAAATGACACGCGGCTTTGAGTTCCGCCACTCAACAATGCCTCCAGAACTCAGCAGAAAGTGGAGACCGGAGTGTTTTAACACTAGGGTTTCCTCTGCCTACTCTGCTGTGTGTGGAATACAGCGTTAAGTTGATTTTGATTATGAATTTATATATGAATCTATTTATATGTTGAATTGTAAGGCCCACCGATTATATATTATTGTAAATTTGACAGAAACAATGTATTATCTAAGCCCTAAAATATTTTTAATAATATTTTATGTAAATTGATATATATTTTACCTAATATGTGCATATTTCAATGCAAATTATTACTTTTACGCATCAAATTTTTCTATTATACTAAATTTACTTAAATTCATCCTAGTTCCAAAAAAAAAAAACTTCGACCGAAATTTCATAAAAAAAAAATCCTGAAAACTTTGGTATTTCACGATTTTTTTAAATTTATTACATACTATAGACTTGTACCAATTGTTGAATACAAATATAAACTTGTACCTAAATATATTATAAAATAATTCTATACAGATTTAGTACATCCATAATTTGTCTCGTAAACCCTCTGTATCGACATTTCTTATTCCCGATGGTACCGAGAAAGTTTCATGCTGCAGTGCGCAAACTGTTTAACATTCCTGTGCCGCGCTGCGTACAATAAATTTAACTGGAAAAAGCCGTCGCTGTAAATTACGTGGTTATTTCTTATAAATTATTTTTAATTGAACGCCCTATTTAAGCTTGTTTAAATGGTATACAAGTAGCGAGTTTAAAGTTTCGTAGTATTTATCGTGTTTATCTCTTGTATTTATTGGCTTTATGGCTCCTAGAATTGTAAAAGTAGTACGTGTTTTCTATTTGACACATTCAATTTTTATATTTTTTAGAAAACGTATAATGACTGAACATAGTGGAATTTGAATCCGCGTCTCCGCCAGCGCTTGGAAGCCGTCCAAGAACCGATAGTAATGAAATTTCATATATAGATACTTGCCCTCAAGTCTTGGGATAAAATAAGCTACGTTTTTCTTCTATTGCGCACCAGTGGATCCCCGCTAGTGTGTTAAGTAGTGACAAATGCGACCTTGGGGACCGCCACCCAATAGTTATGTCACCATGTCCGGAACCACGGGATATAGAGGACGGTGTGATGGATACCATAGATCTCTATATTCTTTGTGTGACTAAGATTAAATGTAAGCGTAATGACAGAATTTATTTGCGGTAAAACACAAGACGACCACCCCGAGGTTGCTTTTGATTCACTTGAAGCAGGGGATAACAAGAGTATTCTTGATGTTCGCCAGTATCTTCAGCTCCATTAAGCATGTCTAAGACTTCCTAAGATATAAGATGTGGTATTTCTGGGAAGTATATTTAGTAAAGAGAGAAGGTGCCGATAACAAAATTAAGCTTTAGCTGCATACATAGAACGGGTCCTGGCAAGGACGTTACTTTGAAAATCAAGAAGAACACGCTTAGACAATTTGGGCACGTTGAGCGAATGAGTATATGGAGAAGGTGGCAATGCCATTTTGTTTTTGATGTCCAGTATAAAAAGTATAAGGATTACAAATCTAAATAATACAGCAGTGGCTTTGATATTTATTTATCTATTTACTATGAAATAAAAAAAGTGCGACATAGTATTAAAAAAAAAACATTTAAATTCCGAATAAACGAAAATAAATAATAATAATAATAAACCCGCAGGGCAGCTTGTGGCGAGCTGTTGGGGACTGGCGACCCCACGGACCTGAGTCCTCCGGAGGGGAATTGTAATCTATCCCCCGCCTCTGGCTTGCCTTTATTGGCCGGCAGAGTGGAGCGCAAGAGCTATATGCTCGAAAGGGTGGAAGTGCACAATCTGCGTAATAGCGGGGAAACCCGCTCACGAGCTCCTCGTGATGGTGAAACCGGTTCACACCTCTCTACACCGTTAGCCGACCACGCCGATGTTGCGCCCAAGGCACTACGCCGCTTTGTGGGGGCCCATCTAGTGGGAGGCGAGTCACCGTCCGCCAACCATTCAATTTGAGACTATTGCAAAGGCGGACGTCCGTTAGTCTCACTCAATAACCCAGTAGCCAGTCCATCCAAATTCCATTCCATAGTCCTAGTTTAGATTTCCACATTTTCCATAGTTCATACGCATTAACCGGCGACCATCTCTGGGCAATTACCTATGGTTACCCAGAGATGGATCCCGGCTATTGCGTCACAGTAAAACATTCATATATTCTCTAAGGGGCCTCTACGTGTTGGACCGGTGTCCCCACGCAGGCCTTGCAAAGGACCGGGTTCTTTTGAACCCGTGAATTATAAAAGAGAAACATAATAATAATAATACTTTATTGCACATGAAAAAATACACAATTTACAAAAAAGAAAGGGACATGTAGGTACTTATGTAGGTACACATGTAGGTACTTAAATTAGCATGTGCAATGGCGGCCTTATCACTACAAGAAAATAATTTGATATCAAGAGAGTCCTACGACCTCCCTTTATTAGCCAATTTAAATGTATTGTATTTAATGATTAAATCTCACACAGTTTGTGCAGGCGAAATAAATCTTTTATTTAGTCCATAAGTTATTGATTATACGATGAATCCACTCGTTTCCGAGTCTGTCGCTAGAATAAATCGTGTGTGACACGATACACAGAATGTATCTGAATCCTCAGGCGAGGACATTTTCGTCACATTCAGACAAGTTCTACGACGTTTTCATTATTGTTGTTACAGCTAGATAACATGTCGCTTTGGTACATGCTAGAACTGCTGGTGACATTCTATCTATTATCTCGGCTACTTCAATAGCCACATTAACATCCGCGTCCAAGTCCGCTTCCGCTTTCACGATTTTCTCCTGAAAGCAAAGATTCCCACAATTGATAGCTGGGGACAACAAATTATGTCTAGGCATCTGTGAACAAGTAAAATATTGCAAAAAACAATACCTGTATATTATATGGCCTCCGGGATGAGGGGGTCACATGACTATCATCATGAAATCTATTAACAAGCGTCATTGCGTGTAAGACACTGAGTAATACGCATATTCACCTTAAAAATCCTATAGTACATCGTTAATTAAACATAAAGTCGGACTCTTTATAGTGATGACCTGATACTTTCAAAATTATTGAAATAATTGCAGCATATTAAAAAGTTTTGACGAACGCAGTTTTAATCTATTTAGCTACAGTGGTAGCGTTTGGCGCTCTGTTTGCTCTGGCCACCCTCATAGGGATACAGTGTCAAACTTTAAAATATATACGTATAAGAATATATCAGTTACCTCTGGCATTTTATCTAGATTGAAATTGTACTTTACATTTACTACAGTACGTCTTCATAATAAATACTATAGGAGATATTAAAGATTCAAAACGAATTAGTTTACAAGTTTAGTGTGCGGGGGGCTTGGTTACGGAATGACCGAACACAACGGAAAGCTGATTTTTAAATTTTATTTCTCCTTTCTGAGCTCGAGTAAAGCATAGCTTCACGTTAAATTTCGCCACCCGACACGTAACTTCTTGAACTCGAGGAACGGAATTTCTTAATACGAGGTTCACTTCCAATTTCACTAAACGGGAATAAGTGTGAATTTGAACTAAAAAATCTTTATCTCTAAAATCTATATCTTTATTTTTTATCATCAATAAATCACTAATGGCATAGTTTAGTAACTCGGCAGCCACGTTGACAGTTTGATAGAGCCAGTTTGTTAGTGTAATCTGGTTGTTAATCACAATTGTTTACTGATCGTACAACGGAAAAGCTTGTTTGCAGTTTGTTATGTTGCGATATTAAAAAATGTTGTGTAAATTTGTGTTTGTTTAGTTTTCTACATTTTTTTGGAAAAAATAAGTGTGAGGCCAGTTATGGCGCAATGGCACAAACGTGTGACGGTAACACGTGGGACGTGGGTTCGATCCCCACTAGAAGAAATTAAATGTTTAATATATTTCATTTCTTCGCTCTAGTATTAAAGCAAAGCATGGTGTTGAGTTACGTCTCTCAACACGCAATGCCTCCAGAATTCGGCAGTAAATAGGAAGCGGAGTGTGTTAGCACTAAGTTCCCTCTGCCTACCTTGTACATCATTCATACGGGATACAGAGTGAAGCTGAAGAAAAAATAAGTACACTTTTAAATCAAAATCAGCTTCACGCTGTATCCCGCACACTGCAGGACAGGCAGAGGGAATCTAGTGTTAAGACACTACGTTCCCCACTTTCTGCCGAATTCTAGAGGCATTGCGTGTTGAGTGGCAGAACTCAACGCCGCGCTTAACCTCGACACCAGAGCGAAGAAATGGAAATATAAATTTAAGTAAATATTTCATCTCCTCGAGTGGGGATCGAACCCACAACCAGTCGATTTTACAGTCACACTACGTGCCGCTGCGCCACAACTGGCCTCCGATAAGTACACTTCTTACTATATAAATATATTATGTTGACACTCGACTTGGCTATCTTGACTCTATTCTATAGATTGTGCGATCCCTACTTAACTTAGGGATCGAGGGTGCATTGTGACCTTAAGCTTGGATACCATCTTAAGCCCCCGACTCGGTTTTGATCCGACAAATTTTATGCATAAGCACTTCTGAAGATTTATGGTTGCTGGAAGATGTTTTATTAAGTAAAATTGGCCTTTTTGCTGAACTGAATTTATTTCAATTATTGTTTTAGCTTTTCCTTCAACAAAAAAAAATATACCATCTTCAAGTTGCTTAAAACTAGTGTAAACACAACGGTTGTAGGTTTGATTCCCCTTCAGTTAATAAATTGTTTATATCTCTTTGCTCTGGTAACAAGACAAAGCGCCGCGTTGAGTTCCGCTACTTGATACGCAAGGTTTTGAAAATTGGAAAATGGAATGTCTCAACACTAGGCTTTACCCTATGCAGGAAAAAGCAAGAAGCTGTACAACTTACTTATAATTTTCATCTTTTTACATAATTCATTTCAATAGCAATTGTACTTTTAATAATCTAATTGGATCAAAACGATATCTCACATTTCGAATTGCCATTTCGTTTGAGGCTGTCGTGGCCCGGAAACACAGGCGCGTGATTGTAAATGCGACGGTTGATAGTTCGATTCTCACTCAAGGAAATAAAATGTTTCATATTTTTAATTTTCGCTCTGGTTCTAAGGTGAAGACGAATGCCTCAGAATTGGCGTAAAGTGAAAACGGAAGTGTTTAAATGAATCCAGTGTCTTAACACTAGATCACCAGATTCCCTTTGCCTATTCTGCTATGTACGGGATACAGTGTGAAGATAAAAATAAATCTACATTCATTTCTAGTACTACCGCAGGAGATATTTAAATAAAGTTTACTAAATTTGGGTAATGTCGACAAAAGAATTCCTCATTACGTGGAAATGTTTCCGAGCCAGTTTTATATTCATATTTCTCTAGAAATTTTAAATCATAAATTTCCTTATATAAATAAATGAGTAATATAAGGAAATAGTACTTAATTAGATTCTTATAAGATTTGAAATATACTCAACATATAACAAATCAAAGTATTTTAGGAATCGAACTATTAATAAAACTTAATTTTTTTACTTGCTTTACATTAAAGTTGGTGTTTGGTAAACGGAGAGAACTGTAACAAGTCATTGTGTTATTTAAATGAAAATTATTTATATTTGAGAAGATACTCGAAAATATGGTACAGAAAGGTCGACTGTCCAGGTTTACACATCCAGGGACTAACTTTGTCGGATTTCTAAAATATATTGTAAAATACTAAAATATACGCGATTAATCTTGTTAAGTAATCTGGGATCATTTAAATTATTCAATTTATAATATTACTGGTTATCGCCCGCAGCTTTATTTGTGAAGGCTTTAAACCATAAAATCGAAAATATCGTTGTGTTTCTATTCTCGTCAGAACTCTCTCTTGCACTACTCTACATTCCCTAACTTATATGTATATGTCAAATTTCAAATGTCTAAGATCAGTTATTTCGTCTACCTATGCGTTGTCTGTCAATCAATGGGCTGAGGAAAAATTATATAGCGGTCAATTTCCTTGAAGCCAAGTTGTCACGGAGGTGCACACGCATGAGACCCTAAGCGCTACAGGATTGAATCCACAGGGATTCAATTCCCACTTTCAGCAAAATTAATATTTAATATTTTTATTTTTCCGTTCAGGTGAGTCACCAGAGTCACGTCGAGCTTTGCAGCTTGGCATTGGGTTCCGTTACTCAGCACGTAACACCTTGAGAGTTCGGCGGTAGGCGCTGAAGTGCAGGACTGTAGTATCTTAATAGGGACGGAGTGTCTTAACATGTTCATGGGTTAAGTGAATTGTGCTCAACTGCCACACTTGAAACGCCTCAAATGGAGAACCGAACCGAATTGAGATTTATGTACATAGATTATTATTACCCATATAATAATAATAATTATAATTATTACGTCATTCCATTTTATAAATATTTGTCCTCTGTTTTAATATTTATTCTTATTTTTAAGAAAATAATTTATATATAGATATTTCAGAAAATTATTTTCACAAAATCGTTTAAAATACAAAAACAAAATAATTTTATAATTTATTATTAAAATAGCTATATTGAAAGGCCGTTAATTAACACAATTTCGATCAAAATATTTCCAAGTAAAGCCCATTATCTTTAATTATATATTTTAGCTAAAAGCAGTTAATGGAGTAGGAAAATATTCGTGTCCAAGTAGATCGTTATCAGATACGAAAATGTTAAAATTTATTTTCGAAGAATAGTTACTTAGCTAACAAGGAAAAGCTTTTATATGGTGAGTGCAGTGCCGTATCGGCAAACGCAACCCTACTTAACAATTTAAGAAGGGGATATTTTATTGAAGACCTTGTTATCTTCGCCGTGAACCTTCTTCGATAAAGGATTATATTCTCAAGTAAGGTATCATAGTGGTCGATGTAACTCTATATCGCTTTTTGAATTTTATTGTTAATTTATGTTTGTAACAATGTTTTGAAAAAGTTTGTTTTTAAATTTGAAATTAAATATTTTGCATCAATTTACTGGGGCCAGTCGTGGCGCAGGGGCACAATGTGACTGTTAAACCGACTGGTTGCAGATTCGATCCCCACTCGAGGAGATGAAATATTTACTTAAACTTATATATCCATTTCTTCGCTCTGGCGTCGATGCAAAGTGCGGCGTTGAGTTCTGTCACTCAACACGCAATGCTTCCAGAATTCGGCAGAAAGTGGGGAACGAAGTGTCTTAACACTAGGCTCCCTCTGCCTACCCTGCTGTGTGCGGCATACAGCGTGAAACTATTATTATATTATTATATAATTTACTTGTTACTTTCCAGTTAATGACCTTGCAGCGTTAGATTCACCTAGCAGAATTGGTGACAGATTTATGTTATAAGTCTTAATGTTTCCTCGAATATAGTTCAAATCACGCCACGTAAGTTATTGCCACGTAGGCAACAAAAATCAATTTAGAAATATTACCTGTCTCTAAAATCAGATTTCACGCTGTCATGATATAACTTTATCCTATTATTGCTCAATGAGAAAGTTATTTTTATTTCATATTTTTATTTCCCTGTTTTGGTAAGACAAAATTTGATGTTATGCCATTAACATTAAATGTCTTGAATTCGGGTGGAATGTTGAGAAAGAAATTTCTTGATTAGATTCTTTCTTGCCTACCGTACCAGGCAAGAAACTGAAAAAAAAAGAATAATATAAGCAATTTTTTTTTAAATTATAATATTCTACATTGTCATCACGGTTCAATTACTCTTAAAGTTTAATATAAAAGTAGATATGTTAGTAACAGTCACGCCCGCCCACCACTATCGTGACTTTACAGGGCAAAGTCTTAATAATTTAGTATATTAAAAAAAAAATAAAAATTAAAATTAGCTTCACGCTATATCCCGCACACAGCAGGGTAGGCAGAGGGAACCTAGTGTTAAGACACTCCGTTCCCCACTTTCTGCCGAATTCTGGAGGCATTGCGTGTTGAGTGGCAGAACTCAACGCCGCGCTTAACCTCGACACCAGAGCGAAGAAATGGAGATATAAATTTAAGTAAATATTTCATCTCCTCGAGTGGGGATCGAACCCACAACCAGTCGGTTTTGCAGTCACACCTCGTGCCGCTGCGCCACGACCGGCCTCTATTAGTATATTACTGTATATTATTCTGTTAATATCATTCGGTTTAGAGTGTAAGTTTGCGAGCAGCCTACTAATAAGATTCTCAGGAGACTCTAAAAATGTGTCTAAAAAATTTAGTATATGTAAAATATTAGAATGTTATTAGACTTTCGAAAATCAACTTGTATTCTTTACTTTATGAAATAAAATAAAGTTTAATTTTTGTTTACACTTAGTCGACGATATTATTTAATTTTTCTGTATTTATCGTATTATATTCTGTTACAAAACATGAATTAAAATAAATTCATTAATTTCGATTTCAAAAGTAAACTGCAAGTCAATAAAATAATAATTTATAAAACATATAAAATTTCAACGTACCGGGATTTGAACTCACGCCTCTTGGAAACTGTCTAAGGTTTCATCTCCAAGGTCTTGGACGGTTTCCAAGAGGTACGGGTTCAAATCTCTAATATTTTTCTTTCCTAAGTGTGCAATAATTCTTTAAAACTGATAAAAATAATTAATTTATTACGTTATTTAAAAAACAGTATTTGAGTAATAAAATGTATATGTGTATAGCTACAATTTTTCATTATAGTTTTTTTACCACTATATTATTTTTTCATATTCTGGCGATAGTTTCTCACATTATTTATACTGTTGTAATCGCTAGGGAGCCGTTACCAAAAACGTTTTAGTATCGTTATCTACACAACGATATTTATTGTAATTTATGTTTGTTTATTATTTATTACAAATAGAATTTATAGAATAGAAAAGAATAAAATTGCTTATCTTTATTTATTTAAGGCCACTCATGGCGCATGGCTAAAAGCGTGCGACCGCAAAAGCGATAGGTTTGATTCTCTCTCGAGGAAATTAAATATTAATATTCTCGTTTCGCCGCTCTGGTAACGAGGCAACCACAACCACCTTATCACTTTGGGGTAGTAAATTGGTTTATATGAAAATAAGTATACGCCATACGTAAGTAGAGGCCAGTCGTGGCGCAGCGGCACGACGTGTGACTATAAAATCGACTGGTTGTGGGTTCGATCCCCACTCGAGGAGATGAAATATTTACTTAAATTTATATTTCCGTTTCTTCGTTCTGGTGTCGAGGCTATTCGCGGCGTTAAGTTCTGCCACTCAACACGCAATGCCTCCAGAATTCAGCAGAAAGTGGGGAACGGAGTGTCTTAACACCCTAGTGTTAAGACACTCCGTTCCCCACTAGCAGCAGGGTAGGCAGAGGGAACCTAGTTCCCTCTGCCTACCCTGCTGCGTGCGGGATACAGCGTGCAGCTGTTTTTTTTTTTTAAGTATACACTCCGTTGCCCATATATACATTTCCGTTCCTCACTTTCCGCAGAATTCTTGAGGCATAGCATATTGAATGTAGGAATTCAACGCCACGTTATGTCTATCGGAGGAAGGAAATGAAAACATACAAATCTTTCTCCCAATTTAACCCACAAATTTTACTTTTATATCAGCTTAACGTTATATTCCGCACACAGCAGGGTAGGCAGAGGAAACCTAGTGTTACGGCACCCCGTTCTCCACTTTCTGCCGAATTCTTTTATATATTTTTTTAAGCTAACGCTATTCCACAGCGCCACAACGGCCTTAAATATAAATAAACGTATATTTTTTGTGTATTTTTCGTTATATTTTTCATGTATAGATTAGTAAATTTCAGTACAGAATCATTAAAGTTAGTGCAAATGTTAATAAAAAAATTGCTTAATTAAATAAATAATATTTTTAAACATTTTTAAAGTGTTATTCCACACTTAGGAAAGAAAAATACGACGAAAAAATACGATAAAATTTCGACGTAGCTCGATGAGAACGTATGGCTTAGCGGTCAGAGCGCCTGGTCGGTTTCCAGGAGGCGCGGGTTCAATCCCGCTACGTTCAAAATTTTTATACGTTTTCTAAATAAGTAAATAAATAATTTTACACATTTTATTAAATTCAATCTAAATTAAGAGATCGACTTAAAATCAATATATTGATATACATCAAGTCTTAGTAATCCGGTAGAACAGTCATAATACCTTTTTCAAAGCTCACGTCACAGCGCAGGCGAGTAAAATAAAGCCTTCCATTTGACATGGGATAAAGTGCGCTCTCCGGGACTAACAGTGAACGCGGTAGTCACCTATATTGGGTATTAATTTCTTTACTTCTCAATCTATCAATGATAGAGTCAAACTCAGTAGATAGTTATCAATAGTAGAGCAAAATTTATCAATTATACTAATATAAGTAGGCATGTTCTTTTGGAAACTAAATATAATATAATATTCTAATTCAAATATTCTAATTTGGTATAAGCAAAAAATATTCTGAAATAAAATTTGAGTTTTACAGGTTCATTTCAACTATAATCTTATTATATTATAAGATACTCCACGCCAATAATAATTAATTTTATTGCAATCGAAGCGAAGAAATAAAAATATCACATTTCACAGAGTGGTAATTGAACCCACTACCACCCTATTCACACGCTGTACGCCACGATCAACCCCGATGCTATACTCGTATATGTATACTTACTTAATCAGTACTTCACGCTGTATCCCGCACACAGCAGGGTAGACAGAGGGAACCTAGTGTTAAGATACTCTGTTCCCCACTTTCTGCCGAATTCTGGAGGCATTTCATGTTGAGTGGCAGAACTCAATACCGCGCTTAACCTCGACACCAGAGCGAAGAAATGGAAATATAAATTTAAGTAAATATTTCATCTCCTCGAGTGAGGATCGAACCCACAATCAGTCGGATTCACAGTCACACCTCGCGTGAAAGCCAATAAAGTGAATATATGTATATATACATAATAAAAATATGTTAGTATAAAATCTACTACACTAAAATGTTAGCTGAAACTTATTTTCACTACACACAACACGTACATAGTACAGAGATTGAAAACTGAACGTGATCTTTTGTTGGAAATAAGAGAATTAAGTAGAATGCATCTCGGCCAGTGCATTCCCGGGACGATTTATGAATATAAACGAAGTGAAACTTATACCTACTAGGGCTGTATAAATTGAATTTGACTTCGTGTCGCAAGATCTCTATTATTTAAAGTGCGATGCGATATTTTATTTATTTTTATATACTGTGTGAGTAAAACGTACAATATAAGCTTTTAGCTAGTAGCTTTATGCTGTATCCCGCACATAGCAGGGTAGGCAGAGGAAGCCTGGGAACCTAGTGTTAATACATTCCATTTTCATTAAGACACTTGCGTTTCCCATTTTCCGCCGAAATCTGGAGGCATTAAGTGTTGAGTGGCGAAGCACAACGCCGCGCATTGCCTCGAAACGAGAGCGTAAAAATCAAAATATAAATTTCAATAAATATTTTATTTCCTCGAGTGGGGATCGAACCCACAACCAGTCGCGTTCACAGTCAAACTTTGTGCCCTTGCGCCACGACTGGAACGTTATTAATCGAATGTAATTTAAATATAATGATCACGGGTCCTCTAGTTAATATAAAATCCTACTTAAAAGTTATAGGACCACTCAATGTATTCAGCACCTAGATTACTTAGAGAAAAAACCCAACTGCAACACTATAGTATCTTCTTTATAAACTAAACGTACAAACAAACATTTTTCTTTTTTGTAAATACTGGTTAAGTTTGGAGATAAATTCGAGTGCGGTCCTACAAATAACTAAGTCCCAGTAGTTTCTTGTTTTGTTCTCTCCGCATTAGAGACTGATTAACAGCCACGCGTCCGAGACTTGGCAAGCTATTTTTTATTTATATTTTGCTGAGTTTATTTTTAGAACTCTTTTAAGTAAAACGACGTAAAAAACCTTTTTTACATTTTTGTCTTTGTAATTGGCTTAACTAAATTTTACTTTAAAATGTTATTTTTAAATATGTATATAGCTCTTTTGACAATATTGTAAAAATCAAGCCAAAAAAAATTTATGCTTAAAGTTTTCCATTCGACCATCTAAGAAATGGCAGTAGTGGCTATTATTAAATAAAGCAGTGTTGTGTAAAAAATATTTTTACAATTTTTTTACCATTCTAAGAGGCCTCTCGTTTATAACAAAAACCGAAAACAGAAAGTAAAATAATAGATTATTTCAATAGAGAAATACTTTTGGTTGCAACTGCATCGTCATACCTAGTAATATTTAAGTTCCTTTTCCACACAGTGAAGGTGTCGGCAAACAGCGAGTGAAATCAAGATTTGAAGTAGCGTTCCGGAAAGGATTTAAATGTTTACCTCCCACCGGATCTCTTGTCAACAGGTTTGTTTCCAATTTCAATGACAATGTACTCCACACTGCTCTTGAACAAATACACTACATTGGTTTTCTTGTACAAACTCTTATAATATAAAGGAATTTCTCAGTTTGACGCTGTATGCATATATGAGGCAGAAGGAAATCTAGAGTTAAAACACTCCGTAACCTACTTTCCGCCAAACTTTCCAGGTATTGTGTATTGAGTGGCGCAACTCAACGCCACGCTTTGCCTTGTTACCAGAGTGAAGAAATGAAAACATTAGTAAATACCAGTTCTTTACCCCGAGTGAAGATCGAACTTACACGCTTGTGCCACTGCACTACGAGGACCTTAAATAGTAGAAATAATAATGAATATTTATTAGCCGAGGCGCGGTGCAGTGGATTAGTTTCTAAATGTAAGCGCGAAGGATTGTGGATTCCGTGGATTTTTTTCTGCTAAAGAATTGAATTATTTTTATGTCCCTACTCTGTCAAAACAAATAACAACAAAATTATAATTTAATTTGATTTGGTTAATTTTAAATCATGTATTGTTGTTATAGTTATTTTTCACATTTTATGTATAGGTAAACCTAGTAATATCTTTTTTGGTTAACTTTAATAAACTTTTCTTCGTTTTTTTTTATGTTTTTAACTTATCTGTAGGGATATTTTTAATGTAAAAACACAACTTAATAAGAAAACCTAACTGTTTTATTACGCGACGCTACGTTTAGTTGTCAGAGTGCTTGGAAGGTTTCCAAGAGGTTCAGATTCTATAGATTATTGTATGCTTGTTACTAAATTTAACTCTGAGATTATAAATATTTTTTATTCAATAAAGTACAAAATATATTTTCGAAGTAGAATCGAACCTTTTTACATTTTGTTCCCCCGCGCCACCATTGTCCTCACATCTATTTTATATTTTCATAAATTTTATTTTTGCTCCATTGTCTATTTATTCTGGTTTTCACTTTCAAAGTTAACTATGATCATATTTTTATCTAGATTGATTTTTATCACTATAATAAGAATAAGGTATATATATGCACGGCAAAAAGTGCGGCGTTGAGCCCCGCCACTCAACAAGCAATGCCTCTAGATTTCGGCGGAAAATGTGGAACGGAGTGTCCGATCTAGGTTTCTTCTGCCTACATTCCTGTATGCAAGATACAGTGGGAAACTGTTGTAATGTTAAAATTATAGTTCAATAAGACTAGAAAACTCCTATAATTTCAATATAAATATTAAACAATGTGACAATTGAACTATTATACTAATTAAATCTATTATACTAACTGTACTGTAACCATATAGTATTAAGATGGACTTTTTGGCACGCCATGTTTTTAACCTCAAAATTCATCCTGTTTATCTTTTTTAAAAAGGTTCAATATTGGGTTTAGCCACTTAAAATAATATAATCTCTGTTTAAGAGGCCTTGAACGGAAATCGAACCCACAACCTGTCGCATTCACAGTCGCACGCTTCTGCCCTCGCAAAAAAAAGAAAATTAAATTGTTTACACATAATAACAGAAATAACGAAACAAAAAACAAAATAACGTATGGAATATATAAAAGGAAACTATATACATAAACGGATGTCCGTATGAGTGAATCAGTCACATGTAGTCGTAGCCACGTTACAATTTTTAGCGATCTTTTGTGAAACAACACGGTCCTTTTTTATTTTACATGCTCCGCGTCCCTCAAAGCCGACAAATAAAATTTCAATAACTGTTTGCGAAAAAGTGCCGGAATTTTATATAGCAAATATTTTTTAAAGCCTCTGCAAATTTGATGAATAAAATTTACAAAGAGCGGCTATAAGATAAACTGAGCTTTGGACACGTGTTCGTTATCACTTACTTATATTTTTTAATGTGTGCACTCTTATTATCGATATATGTTAAAATTTTATAATAACATTTGATAAAGTTAAAATAGTTACAGTTGTGGCGAAGAGGGCCAAGTGTGCGGTTGTAAACGCGGTAAATTGCGGGTTCGATGTCCACTCGAAGAAATTATATACTATAAATGTATTTAATATTTTAATTTCCTTACTCTGCTAAGCGCGGTATTGCGTTTCGCTACTTAACACGCAATTCAGCGGAAAATGGGGAACCTAGGTGTCTTAATTGGACTAGTACCTTAACACTAGTTTCCCAAGATCCCGCTACCTAACCAGCTAGGTGTGGGTTACAGCAAGAAGCTAAAACGTAATTTTATTACCTGGCAACCTGGAAACGTTTTGGCAAACTATAATTCAACACGTAATGTCTCGAAAATTAAATCAAAATGGGGAACTAGTATCTTAACACAAGGTTCCTTCTGTGCGGGTTATAGCGTAGGTAATCGTGTAATGTGAAATCCAAATTTGAACTCAAAATGTTCCTTTTTCAAATAAGACTTTTGACCTAACGTACTTTCGAATCGTTGAATGAATATAGACGACTGGTTTGGAGCAGTTCTGCTGAGAAGTACTTGCTTCTGCATATAAACCACTAGTCTTAACCTACATATTTTTATTCTTTAAAATTCATTTTATGGACAGATTAATTAGAAAAGACGATACTTATCAAGTCATAATGATAATTTTATCAAAGGCATCAATTTTCTTCCGCTCTTGGATGTCAAGATAACTTTTTTTTATATTTATATTCATTATTTTAATAAGTTAGTTTATTTTTATTTTACATATTTCTCGCATCTGTAATGCGAGGAATTCGTCATAATAGAAGCGAGAAGACAAATTGGGCAATATCTTAGATACATATTTAAATATCTTATAAAAAATGACGGGATTCCAGGAAAACATAAAAATTCAAAACATGCTTCTTTAAAAATTGAAGATTCAAATTATGCGTAGCTTTCATTGATATTAGAGGCACTTTAATAATTTAGAAAAGGAATATTAGATCGAAAGGGAGCGGAATGAAGAGGCAGGAGAAAAATTGGGTCATAAAAATTCAATCTTCACGGGAAACGATGAAAAGCGACCTATTTTCAATTACAATTTACGTGTATTTTTTTTAAATTGATGCCTTGTATCTCCAAATTGCAAAACTTTCTAATTATAGATGACCGTTATCTTTTAGTGTTAATTTCTATAATATTATGTTATTTTTATGTTAAGAACAATGAACTTATTACCTACAATGACATTTTTTATATCAAGAACAATACTTTATACGAATAAATATTAATTCTAACCTTATTTCATGTGTACAGTACATTTTTCTCAAAGAGATAGATCTATTCTTCTTATTCTTTTATGATGTTATATTACTTATGATTTCTAACTTTTTGGTTATTCTCTGCAAATTTAAAACCTGTTCTTGAAAAATTTTTTAGAAAAAAATATTTTTTTTGGGAAAAAAAGTCATAAAAAAACTTCTTCGAGTAGCAATCCAATCCATAACCATCCATTCAATCCCAGTCACGACTCCGTGAACTATGAAATGAAAATCTTAATTTGAATAGAAAAAAAATCTGAGCTTATTTAAATGACTGCCCAATCTATACGTAATATTATAATATTCATGAGGACGTTAAGTAAAATGGTTTCCTTTGATTTCACAAAAAAGATTAGGAAAGTCCTTGATCGTGAAAATGGAAATGAATGTAAAAGTAGGAATTACCAGATCTTAGCTTCGTGATCCCAAAATGTCCATACGTCAACAGATTTCTGGCTTTATTTCGTGCCAATTCGACATTTTTTGAAACTAAACAAAACGACAAGTTTTGCTCGTGTCTGTACTTTTACAATATTTATAATATATGTGCATTTTGTCGATAGATTTCTATGTTCTCTTTCGTTTGTCGTAACAGATATAGATATATTACAATATCTTATTTTTGAAAGGTATTCCACTAAGGAAAGAACAGAAAAAGAGAGGTTACAAGTTACATTTTTAAGTAACATTTAATCTTGTTGATAAGTAATGATTCAAATATGCAGAAAAAAAATCTTTATTCTTGTATCTTCTGTATGGAAATAATACTTATGCTACAAAATACTTTTTTTATTGTCATGAATATAATAAAAAAAAAATCTAATTACTTGCGTGAGTTTCATAAAAATGATGACGGATTAATATGCTGTGATGACTTTTAAATTTTTACTCGCTAAAAGCTACTAAAAGTTGTAATAATTAATAATATAAATGTATTTTAACACACTTAAATAAAAATTCTATGTAATATAAAAAAAAAACTTAAACTAAGAACAATATATAATTTGAATTCCGTGGAAAAAATTATGCTATGCATATTGTGTATGTATTTTGTAGCTTCACGCTGCATCCCGTGAATAGCAGGGCAAAAAGAAGGAAACTAGTGTTAAGACACTGTGTCCTCACTTTTCGCCGCTCAAGGCACTGTTGTGTAGCAGAAATAAGCACCCCGCTTCGCCTTGTCAACGGAGCGAAGAAATGAATATGTTAAATATTTAATTTGGAGAGAGAATCGAAACCACAACCTTGTCTACAGTCACACACTTGTGCCACTGCGCCACGCACCACCACGCCCAACTCAATGTACAGTTCCATGAAAATATGAATAAATATTTATATTTTAATGGAAATGGTGGTGGTGGTATTTATTCATAACTATTAGCTACCATAAATGAATATGTATGTTTATCCAGTTTGAATTTGTCTGCATTAAATTCTTTCATTCATACGATATAATAATAAAACATATTTTTTATTTAAAAAAAAAACAGCTACACGCTGTATCCCGCATACAGCAGGGTAGGCAGAGGGAACCTTGTGTTAAGACACTCTGTTCCCCACTTACTGCCGAATTCTGGAGGAATTGCGTGTTGAGTGGCAGAACTCAACGCCGCGCTTAACCTCGACACCAGAGCGAACAAATTGAAATATAAATTTGCCTCCAGAATGCCTCCAGAATTCGGCAGAAAGTGGGGCACGGAGTGTCTTAACACTAGGTTCCCTCTGCCTACTCTGCTGTGTGCGGGATGCAGCGTGAAGCTGATTTATTTATTTATAAATGTAAAAGTTTGTGAGGTTGGATGTTTGTTCTACTTAAACACAAAAATTACTAAACAGATGTTAGGCTACAATTTATTATACGAAAAGTGTAATTTGGCTATAATATGACAATAACTTTTGACGGGCAAAGCTGCATGGTGACCGCTAGTTTATAATACATATATATAGAGACCTAACCTTTTACGAAACTTGTTGTCTTATGTGCAATCTATTAAGTTTGCACACAAACTGACAAGCTTATATTAATAATTTATATGCTACTACAAAGTTACGAGTCGAAACTCGTAACTTTGTAGTATACTAGCGTCCCGATCGCGGCTTCGCCTGTAAAATCACAAAAGTATACGTGTTTTATATATATGTATATCTATAGTGTACTTATAAACACTATTATATATATGAATCTTTTAGTACCTTTTGGGGGTTACATTTCGTAACTCCCAAAAAAAAATTTTTAATTGTTTTGAAAATAAAAAAAAACGCTACATTAACACACTTCTATCCTCCACTCTCTAGAAGAAAGAATTAAGAAGAATATGATATCACATTAAGTATTTATCTTAAAGTACAATTTAAATGTAAAAAAATGTCAACGGTGACAATTATATTCATAAAATAAAAAAAATAAATTAGCTTCACGCTGTATCCCGCACACAGCAGGGTAGGCAGAGGGAACCTAGTGTTAAGACACTCCGTTCCCCACTTTCTGCCGAATTCTGGAGGCATTGCGTGTTGAGGGGCAGAACTCAACGCCGCGCTTAACCTCGACACCAGAGCGAAGAAATGGAAATATAAATTTAGGTAAATATTTCATCTCCTCGAGTGGGGATCGAACCCACAACCGGTCGGTTTTGCAGTCACACCTCGTGCCGCTGCGCCACGACCGGCCTCATATTCATATTTGTATTTATATCTTTACGCTGTATCCCTAACAGGCACACATCAAGAGTACTCTTGTTATCCTCAGCTTGAAGCGAATGAAAACCAGCCTCGGGGTGGACCCCTTTATATTCAACCGCAATATTGGTTTTAGAACTGACGTCGAAATGTTGTCTGTGTGGCTTCAGTCACGCCAACAACATTCGGATCTCAGTTATCAATTACATATAACAATTCGTTTATCTTATGTACCATCGCTCTTGTTTAGGTCTATTCTCCATTTCCCGTCATTTCAGACAAATCGTGTTGGGTGGCGGTCCCCAACGCCGCATCCGTCACTACATTACATACCAGCGGGGACGCACTGGTGCACGTCGCCTTGGAGAAATGCTCTACCAATGTGTTCTCGTAAAGTACACGTAGCGCATGGAATGTTTTAGCCCTCAAGAGGCTGGCGTCCACGATAAAAGGTAATATTTTTATTCTGTATTTTTTTTAATTTATTTTTAAATTTATCTTGATATGGATAAATACCAAATAATAGAATGGACATTAACAATAACACTATGAATTTAATATATAATATCGCAGACTCTTTAGACTTCTATGTTTTAAAGGACAATATTTTCGTAGAAGATTGTTTTTATGTATTTTATAAGGTTGAGCCGGCGCATTAAATGTAAGCGTTCAGAAAGCTCATATTCGGCGACCTTTACGAAAAACGATGAAATTCCCGATTCTTTTTAAGAAATAGAAGAAAAACATAGCTTACGTTTATCCCAAGACCCTCAAGTATCTATCTATATATGAAATTTTATCATAATCGGTTCAGCGGTTTGGGCGTGATGGCCTGGAGATGAAAGTAACTATGTATGTTTGACTGTGACGCCATAACACAGAAAGAGTCACTTTCGCATTTCCATTAATAATATGGATACTTAAATTTTTTAGATTTTTTTTGTTTTCTACATTTACCTAAGCTTTAGACTACATTAGCAGTGGTATTTGAAAATCTTTGTATTTTTTAGGCGACTTCAAAATACATTTTCTGGAGATCGTAATCGAAAAAGTTATATTTGTTCAGATGGTATTTTTTAAACTTGTAATGTCTTTTCAATGGAATGTCCGAATTTGGATAAGGATTCATATAAAGGCATGGATAACATACTCTGGTTATAGTCGGCACTTCTATCGTATATTAAACTGTAAGAAAGTAGTTATATTGTAAAAATTACAATAGTAGGACATATGGTATTGGAGTTTCCTTTATTTTTAATATTTTTAAGAGGACGTATGGCTCAGTGGTTAGAGCGCCTGGTCAGTTTCCAGAAGGCACGGGTTCGATTTCCCCCGCTACGTTCCAATTTTTATACGTTTTCTAAATAAGTAAGTTTTTTTTAAATTTTGTGGAACATTTTTATTCCACCTTCAACAGTTTCTGCAGCACATACGGTGAAAGTAATACTTTTGTTACATTATTAAAATATACCACCAAATGAACTTTAACCTTGGAGTCACAAAAAGACGCAATACTATTTTGCCATGTACGTTTCTGCTTGCCTTTGTACCTACGTAGTACATTAGTTTATGCTATTAAGTTATTAATACTTATAATTATAAGGCTGAGCTTTTATCATTCCCTATTGTTTGTTGGCAAGATCTTGTAATAACATAAATTTCACCTCTATTACAAAAATTGCTATCTTTATATCCCACCGACATCATAACGTATAAAATATTTTATTTCCATTTGTTTCTTTGTTTCTGTACTTGCAAAATGTAGATTTTTAGTGAATAAATAAAATACGATGAAAGCATTTCTCATACAGTTCTTTGTACGGATTTCAAGAAAAGATTCATAAAAAAATGTATTTAGGTGGAAACGATATGTATTATGTTTTATTTTTAAAGGACAACGAGTGTATCTATTTATATAAATATTTTTTTTATTTCACGCTGTATTCTGGAACCTTGCAATCTAATTAAAACATTCTCATTAAGCCGTAAGTACAGTGGCAGAACTCAACTCCAGGCTTTGCCTCGTTTCCAGAGTGAGGAAAATTAACACGTAGTGCCTCCAGAATTTGGCAAAAAGGGGAGAACAGAAGTGCCCTAATGGGAATGGAGTATCTTTCATTAGCTTTTTAGGTTCCCTCTGCCAATCTTGCTAACTGCTAAAATATATTTAATACTAGTTTACATCATTTATTTGAAGAATGTTTCATGAAATCTGCCATAAATTGAATTTATAGAACAAAATATATACATTCTTTTAATTTATAATTAGATACCACGTCCAAAGTTAGCTAAGACAAATATAACTTGAGAAGCAGTGAAGAAATTAGCATAAAATAATTAACCGACGAAAAATATTCAGAAAAATTGGAGGTGAAATCTTTCTTAGAAATAATTTTACAAGGTATCTTACTGAAATAAAAATACCATCAAAAGGGTTCCGTAACAATTAAGGATTGTATGCCAACGAAGAGTACAACCTATAATATTAGCTTCATAAATTAGCTTCACGCTGTATCCCGCACACAGCAGGGTAGGCAGAGGGAACCTAGTGTTAAGACACTCCGTTCCCCACTTTCTGCCGGATTCTGGAGGCATTGCGTGTTGAGTGGCAGAACTCAACGCCGCGCTTAACCTCGATACCAGAGCGAAGAAATGAAAAAATAAATGTAAATAAATAATTCATTTCCTCGAGCGGGGATCGGACGCACAATCAGTCGGTTTTGCAGTCACACCTCGTGCCGCTGCGCCACGACCGGCCTCAGAATAATATTAGAATTATAAAAATTGACAAACTTAAGACTGCGGTAGTAAGCATTAATTTTGCTTAAAAAGAACCACAATTATAATTTTGTTATATTTTTTTTCTTTGATCCGCAATTTTTTTCCCATATTTGTACTGTCACTTCACTTCCTGTCAAATTTCATAACTGTTAGTCCACGGGAAGTAGCTAGTACGCTACAGGTTTTGACTACGCGGCGAGTTTCATATAAAATGCAGTATGCTGGTATCTTTTAACAAACCTGAATATTTGATAATAATTTCAGCTCGATACCTCTATGCTGTTTCGAGATAAATAGTCTTGTCGGACAAACGACGCAGTGATAAGCGATACGGAACTCTAAAAATAAAAAAATGACGTACATAAATATTTAAATAGCTATATAAAGGAGGTTTTATTTCAGTTTCACGCAAATAGTTTTGCTGATAGTAGAGAAGACAGGAATAACCTTGTATTAATGTATGAAGTATGAATTTATAAACTCATATACTATAATGGTAGCCGTAACTAAACAGTGTTATAGAAAAAAATACACGTCAATTTTTCCAATTTTTAAACATTTCAAGTTCAAACGTTTCCAAGAGGCGCGTGCTCAAATATCGCTATGTTAAAATTTTTGTACGTTTTTTAAAAGTATTTTTCTTTCCTAAGTGTGGAATAACAATTTAAAATTGTTAAAAATATTTTATAAATTCTTTTAATAAAAATGCACAGCAGACAGAGGGAACCTATTGTTAAGACACTCTTTTCCCCACTTTCCGCCTAATTTTGGAGGCAGTTGAGTGGCGGATCTCAACGACGCTTCAGCTTCAGCACCAGAGCAAAGAAATAAAAATAAAAAATTAATGAAATATTTATGTCCTTGAAAGGAAATCGAACCCACAATCTGTTGCGTTTACAGTGACATTTTGTGCAGGAGCACAATAGAGAGAAAATATTATCGCAAACATTAACAAATTTAACTTGAAAAAAAAGGAGTACATGCTTTAATGTTGCTACTGAGCTAATTATATCCATGAAAGAAGTCACTATATTAAGTAAAAAGTAACTTATATTTCTCTAATTTTTTTTCTTATTCGCCTTGGAATCTTACAATTTTCTATTTATCTTAAATATAAAGTTTTAATATAAAATTCGTATAAAATAAGCGAAAAACGTATATTTCAATTTGTTTAGTTGAAGCAACAGACAACTTAAGCATCAGAAAACTGAGGACCGATAAAGTCCGAAAGTTTTGAACTGGAGCGCCAAATGCCTCTCAATAGAGCCATAGATTATGTAAAGAAATCTTTTTAAATCTACAAACTTAAAAAAGAAATTAAGTTATAAGTTTGTAAATCGAAAATTGGTGATCAGTCGTACTTGTTGTACGGAATAGGGTATGTAGAGAGAACCTTGTAACTTAATCTTAAGACACTCCGTTCCCCACTTTAAGCCGAATTGTGGAGGCATTGTGTATTGAGTGGCGGAACTCAACTCCGCGCTTGACCTCGTTGCCAGATCGAAATGAAAATATTAAATATTTCATTTCCTGGAATGGAATCGAACCCATAACCTGTCGCGTATACAGTCGCACGCTTATGCATCTGCGCCACGATGACCTCAATATTTTTGTTTTCAGCTTCACGCTGTATCCCGCACACAGCAGTGCTACATAGTGCTAACACACTTTGTTCCCCACTTTCTGCCGAGTTTTGTCGAGGTACACAACGCCGGGCTTTTTTTTGCCTTGATGCCAGATCGAAGAAATGATAATATTAATAAATAATAATTCATTTCCTTAAATGGAGATCAAACTCACAACCGTCGCGTTACAGTCACACCCTTGTGCCCCTGCGCCACGACGGCCCCAATAACACTTATGACATATATAATTTTAACTTGCTAAGCATCGTACATAAACTCAGTACTTACCCATTTCGCAATAAACACGTCGAAGCCATTAATCGGGTAACAGATGCGCCTTCCATTGTCTCTACTGATTTGAATAACTTCATACAAGTAAGTGAGTACGTGCTATATAATACTCAATTATTTATCATTATTGCACACATGTTCACAGGATATTGCTGTAAATGTGATTACAAAATAATTTTATCTTTTTAAGGTTCCCGACGGAAAGGTAAAAATGGAACCTTTATAGGATCTTAAGATTGTGTGGAAGTATCAAGCTTAATATAGCTTATATACAGATCTATAGTCCCTCGAAGCACAGAAAAAATATAGCTTCTAAGTCAACCCAATCCCGAAGATACGAGCATATCTGATATCAGAAGTCGTACTACCTCAGTACAACTGGACTCAAATATAACACTTTACACATTATCATTTTAAAGTTAATATATTTTTTTAACTCTCTTTTTATATAATGATATAATTTACGTACACTTCATGTAAAAAAGTTTCACAAAAGCTTAACCATTTCTAACAACTTTACGGCCACGCTCATCAATCATTTGCATCTCAAACGTATTTTACTTTTAACGGATACGGTTCTATTTTTAAGTATACCCAACACTTTTTAGAAGGTGAGATTTTATCCAATAAATATTCAATAACCCGTTTTCTTTGACGTTGAATATTGAAGACAGTCTTTATCCACAAGTCGAGTCAAGATAAAATTCAAGTCACAAGTCGAGTCAAGTTGATATTTCTGCTCTATAAAGTAACGCACTGCTGTGCTAGTATTGCCTTCGTGACATTCTTTTAGCAATATAAAATGTTATATTATATATAGATATTATAAGGAGAATATCAAAATTAGGTGTAGGAATTCTGTTTCATATTTTGGCGAGTTCATATTTTTTATATAATAAACTAGAGGATGTTATGGATTCGATTGTCACCCGAGGAAATGAAATATTAATAATAAATATTATGAATATCATGTAAAAAGCATAAGGACTCCCTGGATGTCATCGACCTCTTTATACATACCCGTATAAAGAGGTCGATGACATCGGACGAGGCGAAAGAGGTATGCTAAAATGGTAACATTTGGCGCCCCGTTTTCTTTTTTTACCCGACCAGAGATACAGCCTTTTGGACACTGATTTAGAACAAAACTTAAGAAGTTTTGACTTCTCAAAAAAATTGTTACTCATATAGTATTATATAACTTAAACTTATTTCGCAATTAGAAATCAAGTTCTAAAATCTAACTAAACTTATCACTATACATAAATTAATAATTATTGTTACAAGCTACGAAAGTAGAACGATCGAATTCCATTTGGAAGGTAAACTGAAAATGATTAACAGGCCTGGAGCAACTCTTATATCTACGTGAGTATTAATAATTTCCCAAGTATCTTTTAACAAATCTTACCAACTTGTAGAACTACGTCGGTGGATAAGTTTTAATCGCTCCTAAAACCTTCAACTCAACATATAACTATAGAGGATCGATTCTTGTCTTAAAAGCATTTGAAAAGTTTATGGAAATATATTGAAATATTTTTTGGACTGTAATAAAATATAATACTATTTTGTATAATTTATCGTATGTGGCTTGGTTTATATAAAACATAAATACATTATGATTTGTGCGTCACATGTGGACTTCATTTACGAGGACTGTAAAAAGTAAGACACCGATTGATCTCTTTCTCATATTATTAGTCTCCGTTAGCGGAAAGGCTACGTCCCAGAAACTGTAAAAAAAAGTAAAAAATACATAATGTTTTAAATATTTTTGTTTAATAATCTATTCTGAAAATAATTGAATTACATACATTACATTTAGGCATATATTTATATTTCTAACCAATGAAGAAAAGACCAATAAGAATTATCGAAATCAGAAAAATATTTGTTTGTTACGTTTCAACAAACAAAATCGACGAATCGACTAAGAATTTATCCGGTTTTTTCGGCGTTCATCAATATTTTTTTTATAGCTCTACGGCTTATTACTCTTATAGCAGTGAAGACAGAGAAAAACTAGTGTTTAGACAGACACTGTACCACTGCACTATGCCTGCCTCTATTCATAACTAAATTTTATATACTTTCCCTACACAAAAAACATGTTTTCGTATCTTAAAATATATCCTTTAAAGTATAATGAAAGTAGGCGTTTAATAAAATGCAATGAGGAAGTTTTGGCACTGCAATATATATCGTCTGGCGTTAAGCCAAATTGCTAAAGTGTCTACGTAGCACTTTAATATCTACAGTTGTAATATAATCGACTGTAGAAATGTAAACGGAGAAATGAGAATAAGAATAATTAAACTGAAGTA